>JASDQU010306938.1:54322-67342 GCA_032191745.1 Picea mariana | reverse complement strand
TGCAGCCCTCTCTGCTTATTATCAATAAAATGCCTCATATCCGATTTTGTTAAAAAAAAAAGAAAAGGAAATCGATGCAATAGTTGATTACCTTTGTAAAGGAATTTGTGGAGGCCACTATGCATGGAAGGTTACTGCTCACAAAATCCCGAGAAGTGGGTTTCACCGACCTAAATTATTTACCCAAGTGAACAACATGGTAAGGACATGCATATAATGTTAGTTATTTGTTGGTAAGTAGAAATATGCACCCATGCCTATAAAAGCCATTTAAGTGCAAGCTCCTTTTCAACAATGGGGTTTGGACTTCATTAGAGAGACCCGTCATCCTTCTAGTGGTCATCACATGTGGATATTGACAACCATTTATTACTTTACTAAATGGGAGGAAGCAATTCCTGTAAGGACTGCTATTAATATTGTAGTCATGAGGTTTCTGGACGAAAATAATCTAAAGATTTGATTGTCCTAAGAAGATCATTCTTGATAACAAAAAAACTTTTACTTTTGCTACTATGATTTCATTTTTCCAAAGGTACATTATAATTATGGGACACTCCATTATGTATTATCCACGAGGAAATGGATCTGTTAAATCTCCAAACAAAAAAATAATGAAGATAATTAAAAATAACTTGCATGAAAAAAGAGATCTTGTGATTCATAATTAAAGTATGCCTTACGGGAAGACATAGTAAGTACTAAAAGATCTATAGGAAATTCTCCCTTCCAACTGGGCTATGGAGCTAACGTTATTTTACCCATCTACCTTGTGATTCCAATAATGAAATTACTACAAGAAGTGCAAGAAGAGCCAAATGACATGCTAGGAGGATTATTTAGCTAATTCATGTACAACAATACATAGAGAAACTTATTGAAAAGTTATAGGCTTATCAAGACAAGACGAGAGCATTGTTTGATAAGAAAACCAAAGATAGGATATTTTCCTAGGGTGACCTTATTCTCAAATGGGATAAAATGAAGGAAGAACTTGGGACGCATGGAAAATTCAATAACCTTTGGTTGGGGTCATTTGTTGTTGAAGCAATTGAAGGAAAAAACTCATATTATCTCAAAAATATTCAAGGAGAAAGCCTTGAGCACCCATTGATGGGCATTTTTTGAAACATTTCATGGTTTACTGAATCCATTTGGGCATCCATCATTTTAAATACCCATCTTGACTCCCAAATTTTGATTTGATTTTAGTTATTTCTTTAGGTTTTGGTCTCTCGTTAGTTTAATGTAGATTGCAAAGTTTATTTGTTTTTTAAGTTAAATTTAGATTTTATAAAGTTTTATTTAGATCTATACACACTGGAAAACTAGTTTTCATTCGGATTGGGAACCTTCCATCATGTCCATTATGTCCATTATGGTTTATATTGACTGCTTCCTTAAATTTTGAAACATCTAGTTGAGTCTTACATTCTTAGTATATGTTGTTTCAGTCATAGCTATGAAAAATAACATTTGTGAAGATTGCTCTTAATACTCAGAAAAATTGGCATAACTTAGGACTCTTCCATTGATCAATTCTCAAGCAAGTATGAAATTCAAAATATTAACCAAAAAATTACGCAACCAAGGGGTTCCATCCATTTAAACTAAATTTAGTTGGCCATGTGGAGAATACTAATCCAAACTTGAACGGCTAAAAATCTAAAGGAGTATCTTAAATTTCACAGGTATGGTCAGTCTATATTTGCAAATAGGGATCATCCCTACATGCTCAAAAGAGTTGTTGTTTCCCGTGCCTATGGTTTCTTAAGTACACAAATATAAAGGGTTGGGGAAGACATTCCAATTTATTTAAAGGGAAATGCAAATATCTCCATTGGGGCTTTGGACGCTTGCTAGTAGCATGAAAATGTTGTGATATCGAGGCAACTCCATCAGGGCTATGGATGCTCATGGGTAGTGGAGAAACACCATGAAGGTGTGATAAACCTGCTTGTATGATTTTGTATCTATGAAACCCCAATTAGAAATAAGCCCTACAAGGATGGTTTTAGCCCAAATAATTTGATCAATACACATGAAAAATAAACTTCATCATGTTCACCCTTAAGTTCAAATTGGTAAGCCCTGGATGGGGTGACACATGGAGTACACGTGTCATTGGATGGGGCGGATACAAGGGCAGTTAAAGCCCCTCGTCGCCACCCTCCTCCCCTGCCCAGTCGCGATGGTTAGTTTACATGAGTGCCAAGGTCTAGTGTGTTGGGCCTTAATGGAGACCCAAGCGCGGCGCCTTGACATCAGTACAAAACCAGTAATTGCCATTACTCTTGCACTAATGGCTACCAGAGCCATCAAATCCTTCGTCCTCCTGGTATTTTCGTCCCGTGGGGGGTTCTATATCGAGCATTTGGTCGTTGATCACGGTATCATTATGCTTTTTTTGCTCCACGCCCTGGCTAGCACCACTGTTGATTCCATTCGCTCTGTGCTTTGCTCAGCCATGCCTCTCGATAGAGGTAAGCCCTGACGAGGGCCAACCTATTACAACTAGTTTGGTAGACAAAAACGCCTGGGACCAACCTCTTTAGCTCTCATACAAGGCAGTAGCTTGGACCACTTGGGTTCTTCTAGTAAGAATTGGTTTGAAAAGGCTCAACCAGAGCCTCGTCCTTCAAGCACAAAGGGTCTCCATGGAGGCTGCCCGGTGGAAGAAAAAATTTCGCCCAACTGGGAGGAAATTCTGCCTTTTCTGTCCTCAACCACCTTGGAGCACCGACTCGCCGCTTTCACCACCACCCCTTTCTAGGAGCCAGTCGAGATAGGTTGCATTGTAAAAGAGGAAATCTCGCTTCCAGAGGAACACTCGGGTCAAAATTCGTCTGCCACTATGGAAGAGGACCCTGCCATGGATTTCGCCGCTGCAAATGATTTTTTCGTTGTTGATGAAGCCGTTGCAAATGATTTCGCCACTGCAAATGATTTTGTCGTTGATGACTTTGTCGCCTCTACTATGGATGAAGACCCTAGAACAAAAGAGGCAAATGATAAAGTTTATGAACAAGCTCACCCAACTCCCAGCTCTTGCAAACTTACGGAAGACCACCTTGTCTTGATCTTCGAGATGCACAAGGATTTGGCAAAGCAGCAACACCGCCAGAGCACCTTCAACAAGCATTTGGATGTCATGTATGACTCCCTATCAAGCAAGCCTGAGAAGAGTTGATACCCGACTTGTTGCCAACCTTTCGTCTTCCGACTTTGCCAAGGTGAACGCCCGGGTTTGCCCCATGTTTAGAGCTTTCACAGGTTTTTTCTCTGATCTAATTGTTATTTTTTTGCAATTTTTTCACACCACAAACTTTGGTTTTGGTTCGATAGGTGGTCAGGGCACTCAGTCCACCACCTATTTTGGTCTCCACGCTTGTGGAAGAACAGGTGGCAAGTCCCCATGTCTGTATGTTGACATTTGTCTCTTTTTTTTAAGGTTTTGGAACAATGAACAATTGTCTTGTCCACGCGTTCTGGTTTCCACAGCGGTGGCATAACAGTTGGCATGCTATAATGCATACTCAGACATGTTTTTTTTTTGCTAAGGCAAGGTAATACAATATTTTTATTTACAAAAAAAAAGTTCAAATTGGTAAGTGGTTTTATTTTGGAAATTGAACTTATTCGAGTTGAGATTACTAGACAAAGTTTAAAAAGAATACAACTTATGAAGAAAGATAAAATATTATATTTTTATTACATCCTAGTTCACCATTCAACGTTGATTAGATTCTGTGAATACAATTCTCAACCCCTTGACATGATTATTTGATTTAAATGATTTCCATGCATAATATTTGCAATGTATATCATGACAAGATATTTTTTATTAGATATATTTTGTTTTCACTTTCCATGAAACCTTGTATATTGCATGCGTGTTAAACTTATTTGATATTTCCCATTAGATTTTGATTAAAAAAGGTAATTCTAACTTGTTGTAAAGATTTTGTAGTCTTACTTGACATATTGTGAGAAATATAGAGACAGTCTCGAGTGACATTTGCAAGACACGACACCTGCATTTTTGGAGACTCCATAGCCCAATGGATAAGGCACTTAGTTTGTTGTTATTGATGCCTCATAGGGAAGAATCATCCCCAAGCTGGAGCCATATGTTGCAACCAAATATGTTTTTCCTCCTTAGGGTATGTTATCCCCTATCCTAGGGATAAATAAGGAGATTATGTCTTGAGGCCCATAGGTCCTAGACATGGAGTACCGAGAGCAATATTGACTTGAGCTTGGCTCTGGAGGCCCCATATTTTCTTCACCGCCTCCTATCTATCAACAACAACAACATCCCATCCCATCGGCCTAGTTCTGAGGTAGCAGTGGGTCTTGCTCGGTGAGGTAATGAGTCCAGGTATCATGGTATGTGTCACTCTGATTCTCAAAACATTTGAATATGTACATTGAATTCTCTTTTGTTTCATGACGTTTGCTTGGAAATTATGCCTTTTAACTTGTCCATACTTGGGGGGGGATGACAGAGTGCCCTAGTAAGTTGGTTCCCTTAGGGATGAGTTGCCACTGGGTGGTTTATGAAGGGTCATCGTCCATTCCTTCCATACTTACCACTTTTCATCATTATCCCTCTCATCTATCCCCTGCATTGGTTCGGGCATTGGGTTTTCCAAGCTAGTAAGGGTTGTGCCTTGCCTTGTGGGAAGAAGGGGCTAAAGGCTCAGAGGGTAAACGTAGCTAGCAAAAGTTAAAAGCCAAGATGAAACCTTGAGATACTTCGCCCAGGGATCCCCGAGAAAGCAATAAAAGGCTTCTTAGCAAAAACAGATGGGACCTGTAAAATAAAATAAAACTCAGGGCCCAGTTGGTGGATAGGGGGTCTCATCATGAGCCAGCCTATTAGGTCCATGGGCATGTAGCGACATGACACTACTATTCATCTGGTCACCAAGCCAGGTTAGTGGCTCTTGGTGGCATAGCCAAGATAAACAGGGTCTCATCACGAGCCAACCTTCTCATCTACGTGAAATGCTTGTGGGTAATGCTATCACCACTGGTCACCACGCTAGGGCAGTGTCCTCCAACTATTCTCTTAAAATAAAAAGCAATAAGACAAAGAGTAAAAAGGCATTGAATGGGATAGGAAACAATTGCATCCATGACAAGGTGCAACTCACCCTCTTTAGAGGCACCCACAGGTAAGACCTACATTTCCCTGTATCACTGCACCCCTTGCCCAAACATCCCCTACACAATCTCATTCATTTACATGACCTAGATTGGTCTTTAGCTGGAAAAACCCCACACCTGAGGAGGATTAGCCCAATAGGACATCTTGAGACCCTCTCCAAACCTGGCTTGTTAAATAGCATAACGTCTTTGAGCATTTGTCTGGCTAAAGGGGGGTTTGATGCACATGTTTGGTTAACTTGATTCTTAGATGTGATTGACATTGCTATGATCCCTGTGACTTATGAGGCCATGGAGGGCGTACTTGTTGTTGCTACATGACCATTTACGATGGATAGGTACATATGGGGAGATGATTAGTTCGGACCTCCATGGGGCTAAAATCCCACCAGATGGATGTTGTGACCCCAGCCAGGGGCAAAGAGATATCAGAGGCTTGCACTAGAGAAAAGAGAGGACGTTCTACCAGAGACACTTTGGCAGGCCTAGACCTAGGGGGGTCTTTCCCTCCCACCATGATGTTGGCCCTTGAAGTCCCCTGACGTAATCTAATGGAGCCTTGACATCATCCAATTAGGGTTTTGGTATGAGGACGGCTTGGTTGGCATGTGTGGCAGCTCCTGAGGCCTTTTGAGGCCTAACGTTCCAAGAAGGGGCCTAACGTCACCCTAGGAGGGGCATGACGTTATCCTTAAAAGATAAATTTAGGGTTTTAATTGTCATTTTTATGTAAAACTGGATTTTTGATGTAAACTAGCCATGTCGGCCTTTTTTGACCTAAAATGTAATTAAAGGTCACTTGTATTGTATAAATAGGGGAAAAATCTCTTATAGTTTTCATCATCTTTCACTCACACAAGTGTGAGGTCTGAAATTCAACCTCTTTTAAGGCTTATTGGCTGAAATAAGTGGTGCACAACTCTTGGAGGAAGCTTATCTTGGTGTCTTTTTGCATTTTCATGGTGGAAAGTCTTCAAATAGGGTTTTTAGATAGATTATTCTCGATGAAGTAAGTAGAAATATACAATCCTTATTTATTTTGAATGGTTATGGTGAATTTACTTGTTCATTTATAAGATTATGAAATTGCTAGTGTGAAACCCTAGGAGAAAAGCACATGTTATTGTCCTTTTATTTATAACTCTTCACCTACTTGATTTTGCTAAAAGACACCTCCCTTGAAGGATATACTAGAGCCCTACCTTAGTAGCACTCTAATATCATTGCTTCATTAAGCTTTCATACTTTTATTTCAAGCTTGACTTAAAGAAGAAGGAAATCGCTAGGGCCTAGGGTCACCTACTTCCTAACATCTTTTCCTTCTAGGGTTTTGGATTTTGAGGCCTTAGGTTACTAACACCTCAACCATCCTCCCTCTTCCTTTAGCTCACCTATTATCATTTGTGTTTTCCCTCTAAGAATTTATGCTGCAATAATGACTCCATTTACCCTAAAAGGCACTAGTTCATACCTTGCAAGTGATTGATTGACTAAAACAACTCTTAAACCATCTACTTTAAGACCTATACTAACTATTTCTAACTCTAAATTAGACAAACATACTAACTAATTTGTTGTTGTTGCAAAATATTGCTATAACCACCTATAACAACAACAAAATCATCTTAAAAGAAAGTTTCAATATGATTATACATTGCCATCATTGCTTCTGACAATTTCTACAATTTTGTCAAGTTTATGTTATTACTTCTGGTCATTTTTGAAGCTCTATTGAGGCATAATTGTGAAGCTATTGCTATATATACATTGTTGTTATAAATACTTCTGTTGCTTCTGCTTTTATATCAACTTGTTCTTTTTATCAAAGTCTATGGTTTTATGAAGCACTAACATCATATGATACTTGCAAATAGTATTGTTCTTGTTGTCTTGTTCTAGGCAAGTAAACTTAAATATTACTTTGCTTCATCTCATTAAAACCTTTGGAACTTTGATCATAGTGACCTGTGAGAGGGGCAAGACTTTCTTTTTACTCTTACCTTTGCCTTCTTAAACCCCCAAGTCACTGGGGACGTCTCCCCTGGGGTACTACTCCTAAAGAGAAAGGTGTCTTGTTTAGGTGACAATGATTGGACAACCTCCCGTTACGCCAATTTATTGTTCACTTGCCTTTGGCTTTTGGGAAAGTACAAATTGTGCGATAACAAGATATAACATGTTTGAGCCAAGGTGGTGTTGGGGTATAATAATATGGAACATGGATAAGGTAAATTTAAAAAAAAATTCAAAAAATACGTTGTGATTAAAACCCAAGACCGAAAGTCTACAGTAAATTATAAAGTGCACCCTTGAAACGACCGAATGATCTCACTTTATCGCAAATCGATGGTCTATATTATTTTCGGGGCATAACAAAATCAAAGTTTAATGCAACACTCCACCTTCTAAATGTTAGATCCACAACCACACGGTGAAGATCTAATGGATTCATAACTCAAAGTGTCAGTTTTCAAAACCGAACATTCCTCTCCAAAACAACTTTTTCGTGACCATATGTTTTAGTACGAGGAAGGGAAGTCACTATCACAATGTCAAATTTGGGTTTCATGTGTATATAATTTGAGTACAAATAAGAAATTAACGAATGTTATTTTCATACTTTATATTCATAACGGGTAGTCTATATAGTTAGTTCGTATTGTAGGGACATTTGAGTGACATTATGATGAAGTTTACGACAATGCCTAGCTATTCTACGAAATGGCGCTTTTTTTTTCCAGAATTTGACGATATAAATTTACATGAATCACTATTTTTTGTTGTTCAAAATCCATTTCTAAATGCAGAAATGGATTCAACATGCTAAAAAACCCCTGGAGCACTCGGATTATACAAAAATAATCACTTAAATCAACAAATCTAAGAATTTCTCACCGGATTTCAGACAAATGTTCCCATAAAAAAACGTCATTTCGTAGAACCTTTAGCATACAACGAAGTTTACATTGAACAAGTCATAATTTTTACCCTCATTTTCACCCAAAACAGAGCTATGAAGGTTAAGACATATAGATAATTCAATCCAAAGATAATCCAATGTTTAGTGAAAGAAGAATACCCTCTATCCAGGTAATTTTAGAATTCAATCCATCTTTCATCGAGCTCCATTTAGAATAAGAAAAAATTGTTTTTTCTACTTAGAATAGCTCCAAAAAGAACGCCCTCGACCTATGTTAGGCCTACACAAGCCCCTTCTGATCCTTAGATTTTTGTTGACCTTGATGTTGATATTTTTAATACCTGCATTTCCATTGAGACACCTTATAAGCTTAAGCAAATGACCCTTGATGGATTTCGTGGAACATATCAAATCCCTACATGGGCTAGTAACCTAGCTCAAGTGGTTGTTCCTTCTTCATATGATTTGCCTAATTTCATTTTAATGTGCGTCCCGTCATATAATCCTTGGAGCCACATAAAACTTTTAGTTGATGGTTCTCACGAGTTATTCTCAATTACAACTGCATCTATTTAAAAATTGTTCATCCTTCTTGAAAGGGAATTCCCTTTGAATGATGATGACCTAGTTGCTAGGTTTATCAATATGCCACCTTGGTTAAAGCATATGGTCCTTCACCATTATTTACCTATCAATACCTCAATTTATGACTTAAAGTTACCTCTCCAAGCTTCGATTTCTCCAAGGTCTTCTAGAGAGGTAATATCTATGATAGATTTAATTATGGGTTATGATGATGATATGTCTGTTGATGAAGTCATGTTATGTGTGATGGAAGGGATTTTTCCTTCTTCGGGATCACCACCTATTAAGTTTTGATGCGTTGAATATCTCGTTGAGTATATTCATGAGCAACAATGTGATTTTCATTCATTTAGAGTATTTAGGTATCAATCATATTCGGTTTATTTGTTCATGCACTTCTAACCTTCATATTTTGAGCATCTAAACTTGAGAAAGTTGGATGAGCGAGGTAATCGTCTTCCAGTCATTGAATAGACTCCAATGGTGATAAAGCATGAAACAAACAAAGGTTGGAAGAACTTTGTTGAAAAATTCCTTTTTCATGTTCACGTTTCTTTTGATGGAGACCTTCCTCCTAGGATGCTTATTGAGTTCATAAACATGCTTCAGTGAAGTCCTAAAATAAGGGTAGGAGACTGGTATGTTCATAAAGATCATATTGTCCTTGGAATCTAAGGTTTTGAAGTTCAACCTTACTTGCTTCTAGTTTACGTGCCACCCCAGATTTTTGCTCTAAAATATGTTCGACAAAGATTGTCTTCCAACCAACTTTATTTTGCATCTAAGCACCATAAGTCAACATTCACTTTACTTGTCAAAGTATTTTTTTTATTATAAAGAATAAGTCTACGTTAGATGTTGCCAACAAAATGATGAGTTCATTTGATTTCAGTCTAGGATCAGTTTGGCATTATGATCCTCATCGCGTAATCTCAAATCAAACAATTACTCTTAAATCATCCTCTTATCTTTATCATAATAATCCTAAATTGTAAATGTTAGCAAACAAAGATAGGTGGGAAGATGTTCAAGTCTTAATGCAGGCGTTGAGTGCACAACCTGGTCAAATAACTAGTTCTAAAGTGGAATTAGGTCTTCTCATTTCAACATTAGTAAATCAACAAGATTTGACCTACAAGTCAATGAAATGAGTGAAGAGGACGTACCAAAGGAAGTGGACCAAGTGGTGGAATCAATAGCCACTATGGTTGTCAACACAAATAACAATGAGTCAATGAGTCAAAAGGATTGAGGTTAATGTTTAAAGGAATCAATTTTGCCTATTGATATCCTAGAGAAATAAGATATGAGAAATAAAAGGAAAACACAAGGATAATCAAGCAAGCCTGATGTTATTTTGTCAAGTGAGCTAGATCCCAAAAGATACAAAACATGTAGAAAAGAGACACAGATGGTGAAGTTCGTTTCATAATCTTTACATAAATATTTATAAATAATATGCAAAGAATTATTATTTGAAGAAGTATAATTCTTTTAGAAAGCTTGCATCCTTCATAATAGATTATGCCCATGGTGATGGTCAATGCTTCTTTAATCCTAGTGTCTCAACATTCTATTAAAGGGAAAAACCTTTTAAAAAATATATTTGGAGTTGAATCCATATCGCAACTTGAAGTAAAGGGTGACAATCTCTCACAAATCAAGGAAGTTAAGGAGAAGTCTAAATAATATGGGTTGCAAAAATGTTCATAAATACTTCCATAGGATTCAATAGTCCCAAGGCTCTTGACTTCCACAGATCACAAGAAGAAGCAATTTGACATGGTGTTTCTCTAGCCTGGTAAATTTAAAAAAGAAGTTGATGCTAACAAGGCTAAATACAAGGTTGCAATTATTCAAGTAGATCAAAATCAGATGAATGCCATTGACATGATAGAGCGACATAAGCAAACCAAAGAAATGGTGTCTAACAAGTTGATCCAATCAAAAGTTAATGTGAAAAAGCTCCAAATAATAGTCAATAAATTGGATAAGCAATTAAAGCATGAAAGGATAATAAACAAGCCCACAATGACAAGAACAAGGGAATTAGAAAGGAAGATTCCCATATTGGGAATTAAAACCCATGAATTAGACTGTTAAATATTTATTGGAATCAAAGGATACATAAATCAAATTTAAAAAATCTTCGGTTTGAACATCTACAATCAAAAGGGTCGATAGTAGCTCACGAGGAGAAAGTGTTATTAACCATAGAGAATGTGAAACCAAGGGATCATAATCCCCAACTTGCACATAGGGTTGATGCATTAGCTAACAAAAATAATAAGATTGTAGAAGAACATTTAATTGAGGTCCAAAAGCTACAAAGAGAAATTGTTGAAAAATCTTCTCAACATAGACCATTATTTTTCAATTATTAGATGACTTGAATAATGATGACAAGATGATGGGTATTTCCAATAGTAACGAGGAAAGTGTGGATGAAATGCTAGAGTAGATAGATTCCTAGAAAGCTAAAGTGTTAAAGATTTTAGAGAAGATTCAAAGTTTACAAAAGAAAAGGGTATTAGAAGAAGAGAAAACAACTAGGTATTAGAAGAAGAGAAAACAACTAGTTCGAGTGTTGCCTTAAAAGAAAAATAATTATTTATTCATAAATTACATCAACAAATAACATAGAAGGAGGTAGATTTTAAAGCATTGACTGAGTCTTACGAGGAATTGAAAAAGTCACTATAGGATGCTTTGAAGTAGACACTGTGAAAGTGTTTGATTGTTGCAAAGTATAAAAATTGGAATAAAAGTATTTACCAAATGAATGAATTTAGACCATATTTTGAGTTTTTCCATTAGATTGAAGCTCTTATGGAGAATGCACAAGTTAGATATAAATAAGATATGGCCTAAAGTATCTCAAAAAGATGAAATTGTGAATCAAGTCATTCAATGCTTAAACAATTTGACTCGAGAATCACTAACTCATATTGGAGTCACAGATAAGATGACCATGATTGTGAATGTTGAAA
Source organism: Picea mariana (assembly GCA_032191745.1). Lineage (NCBI taxonomy): Eukaryota > Viridiplantae > Streptophyta > Pinopsida > Pinales > Pinaceae > Picea > Picea mariana. The sequence goes on along the minus strand of JASDQU010306938.1, from coordinate 55,675 downwards.
GGGTAAATGTAAAAAGGATCTGATACACACTATTCAGGATAATTAAAATCTGGTGGATAATGCTTCAAAAGTTTTTACGCGTCAATTTTCTCCCTTGTGTAAATTAGGCTTGCCCTCTCCTTGGACTAGGAGCTAAGATTGTTGGGAGTTCATGTATGTGAAGAATATCTAATGTCAGATCAGAACAATGTGGAAGCATTAGGAGAAGGGTTGGGAGCCCTACGAGTAAAGCAAATTGTTGATAAATTGCTCTCTAATTTTAGTATATTGGTGGGTATTAAAAATCTTTACAAAGCATAACCTCCAATATGCTTCAATCTTTATGCTGAATTAGATATTGCTCATTGGAAAATGTGTGAGTTTTCTTTCCCTGCAAGTGAAACTTGGAGAAAATTAGCTCGATTTATGTGTAAAAATTCAATACTACTTGTTGGAGAAGTTATATCATCATCGAACCGAAAATAAGTTGCATCGTTGGGGGGACAAAAAACAAGGAAGAAAAAGAACATTGGATAGGTGAACAGTTGGCATGATGTTGCTATATTTTTGGCATTAATAGAGAGCAACTATTTCTCAAAATCCACTTCTCCACATCCTCCATGTTGTCTATTTTTTGGATTAATAGTTTGAAAATCAAGAAATAGTTATAACTGAAGAGCTATATTGCTAAAAAGGAAGGACTTTATAGAGGATCAACATTTTTTTAATTAAGAAAGGGTCGACTACTTCCAATTTCTTATGTTCTGATTAAAAAGAATAAATGTTTTTATTGAACATCTATAATAAAACTAAGACATGGTTTTATTATGTTTCTTGAATATTCATCCCTTAATTTTATCAATATGTAAATATTCAATTTTTTTATATGAACTTCTCATGTTTTATCAAAGTTTTTTTTCTTCAAAGATTAAACAACCTTATAGAAAACTCTGCTTATTTACCATTATGTTAAAGAAGTATGGGACTTGCTCTTTATTTCTTTATGAAAACTCTATTTATTTACAATTATGTTAAATAAGTATGGGACTTGCTCTTTATTAGTCCCTGCCCTTCGGGCTGGTAGGGACTAATAGTAATCGATTTTCAATGTTTTTATTAACTTGACACATCAATCAATGAATTTTGATGGTTTTAATAAAATTTTTACAAAATCATACAATTTAGGTTGTAATGTAACCAAAATTTTCATTTGAACCTCTTATTTGGCCTCTTCCCGAGGCTAAGGAGAAAATAACATAGTCTATCTTGGTTGAAAGGCTTACATCTGCAACCTCATTTTTCGGAAATGAAGTAATGCTAGAAATGACTCTAGCATTACTTCTCAACATTAAATGTTTGAGAATGTTTACTCCA
>JASDQU010306938.1:35919-52330 GCA_032191745.1 Picea mariana | reverse complement strand
CCTGGTGCATCCTTGAAATCCGAAAAGCCTGTGTTGATTTCTGAGATAGCTGGTACATCCTTTGTCTGAACAGTTTGAGCCTATGCATGGAATCTTTGTACCCTTGGTGCAATCTCGAAACCAAAACCATGAGTCTATCCCATGATTGCGGAGCCTGTTTGGGGAGCCCGTGTTTGTTTTCCTAGTTGGTTGTTGTGGCAACGCAGTGTTGGACTGCGCATGGCTTGCTGGCCAGTGTAAGTCCGTACCAAGCCTATGTGTAACCTCTCTCCAGGTGAGGGAGGTGATTGTTGTTGGAAGAGGTAGGTTGTCAGACCTGTGAGCAACTCTTTCCAAGTGAGAGAGTTTGATGGGAAGTGGTTTCTTCCAGAGAGTGTCCAGCACCAGCTTCAGTCTCTGAGACTTCTTGATCCGGCCTATTGCTGAGACCCAGAGAGGGAGGTGTAGCACCGATGGACTGTGCTTGTGAAGGTGTATACTCCCGGGCAGAACATGCATGTGGGGAATGAGAGTCCGGGAGTAGTGGGCGTAAGATGGCATCCTGGGAAGAATCCTTCCAGATGTTCTATGATGTTTTCATTGTAACCTCAACCTAGCCTAGGATTCCTTGCCTTGGGGTGGAGCTTATTCCCAGCTCGGGGGTGACCCACTGCTGAGCTTGATGAGTAGCGTGGTCTAAGGTTGAGAGGTTTATGGAAGTTCGGCATGTGGTTGGTGGAATTGCCATCGTTTCAAAGATAAGTACCAGACGATGTTTTAATTATGTTTTTTGCATGTCTGTGTATTTATATTTATCATGCATTCTGCTGTGTATATGAATTAATGTTAATTCCATGGATTATTTATGTCAGCAGTAATTTTGTGCTGACTCTGAGTTTAAATGTGTTTAACCTGTTTCAAATGCATGTTATTAATTAAGCATAAAATGATGTTGTTTTGCAAAGCAACGTATGCTCGGCCAGTGGGTTGGATGACGGTCGGCGGAGCGTTACAATTTTCCTACTCATGCCTCTTCTTCAACTTCCCAGAATGCTAAGATAGATGGAATGGTCAAGTTGATTAGAGCACTTTCAAATAAAATAACTAAATTGGAAACGAGAAACAAAATGGCTAGTTAAGCACCTCAAAAGACAAATTCTTGATACTTACACGTGACCTTTCAATCCTCAATTGATTACTTAAGAGGGGACAATTGAAGACCCTCCAATTCAACCTCCTTTGAGAAATAACAATAATAATGTAGTGGAGGAATTTGTTCCCGGAGATAATATTACGCAAGAGTTGTTTGAAGATCAAGATCTGCCACTAGACATGAATTGGCTGAAAGGAGAAGGGGATTTTACACATTTAACTTGAGAGTATTATCATGAATCCTTGGGTATTAATAACCAATTCTATGAGATGCCATAATAGGAGGTTGAAGATTTATGGTCTACTCAATATGGTATTTTCACTGATGTTATGCAAGAAAAGTTACAACATAAGTATGACCTCAAACTGGGACCAAATGTTGGCCAAAAATAGGTAGCAAAATGTCAGCTAGTTATACCCAAAGCAACTAGAGCATAAGTGGAAGCAGGGAGGAACACACAACAAAAGGTAAATGAAAAAGGAACTCCTTTAGGATCAAAGGAAAATTAAAGATTAATGAGTTGCAAATTCCTAGTTCTAATACTTTCAGTTTGACAAGTGAATTGAGCAAAATCAAAGTATCAATTCCTTTCACTAAGCTTGTAAAGATTGATGTTGTTAAAGGAGATTTAACAAACTTCATGGGTATTTCTCCTTCTATATCCCACACTGATACTATCGATTTGTAAGATAATTCTCAACAACTGTTGGTTAGGCCACATTTGGAAGAATAAACTATTCAACACCACCTTTTTATATAAGTCTTGCAATTCATTATCATTTACTACATAATTGTATGTTGGATGTTGGGGCATCACATAATCTTATGCCTGAGGCTATTATGGATAAATTGGGTTTGGATATCACAAGACCATGTAAATATCTTTATTCTTCTGACTCAAAAAATTTTAAGTGTATGGGAATAATCAAAGATCTGGTTGTAAATCTAGCTCAAATCCCAACAAAGAGCATGATGATGGATGTAGTAGTGGTTAATGTTCTAGCAAGTTATGGAATGTTATTGTCCAAATATTGGGTAGCAAAGTTGGGTGAAACTTTGCAGTTAGATATGACCTGTGCAACTATTTCAATATTTAGACGATAAACAAGGAGAGTGTACCATGACGCAAAATTCACCCACACTCTTAGTGACCCCAACAATTCATAAAACTTTTGAGTATATGCAGTTGATGATGATGTGGGCAATTATGTACTTTCAATTGACGATGACGAAGGATAGTGCTTAGTTGTACAAGAACCAATGGTTTATGAATCAAAACTCATGCTAGCAAGAAATGAGGTTTGCATGATGTTCGTCAATGGTGCTTCTTATAAGGATGGATCAGGAGGAGGTGTTTCATATATCTCTCATTCAAGAGATAATACTTCATTATCTTATAAATTGGAATTTGAAACAACCAATAATGTGGTTGATTTGAATCCTTGGTCTTGGGACTTGAAGCAAGTAGGAGGATGAAAATACATAATATCACATTTTTTGGCGATTCATAGTTGGTAGTTAATTATAATAAAAAATAAATGCCAAACAAAGCATCCAAGGATGAGGGTATGTAGAAATCAAGTTTAGGACTCGATGGAAAAAATGTCTTAGCTGTAAATTTCTCTTCGACTCCAAAAAAACTAAGTCAACAATCATATTCTTTGTCCATATCAACCAGTATTTTTAGACTCCTTATTATTTCTCATTTAAGATATGAGGTGGAAGTGTTTCATAGACCATCTATTCCTGATAAGATAAAGCACCGACAAGCCTTTGAAGACAATCAACCAACTAAGATGTTTCTTGAGATGCTTAACTAATTTTCTACCACAAATATTGATTTGAACGAAGATGAAGAAGAAACCCAAAATGAAGATATTACTAAGAAAAAGTAGAATTTGCAAAATTTGATTGGGAATCATAAACTTGTTCAGCTTAAGAACAACCACATTCCAAGAGGTGTTATACCGCTAGAAAATCTTTTTGACTAGAATGAGGCAAAAATAAAACCTACATTATAGCCTTGAGTAGAAGATGTATAATTTAATCTTGGTAATCCTAAACAGCCAAGGATGGTGAAGATTTCAAAGTCGTTGTGAGTCGAACAAAGATAGAGGTACATGAGTCCTTTTAGAGAATTTGTTGATGTTTTTGCATGGAGTTGTGAAGATTTGAAGACTTATGATACTTCCATCATAGAGCATGTAATACCTTTGAAATAAAGAGTGAAGCCCTTTAGGAAAAAACTTGGACAAGTGAATCTATTAATTATGCCTGTGATATAGAAGGAATTAAACAAGTTATTAGATGCTAAGATTATTGTTCCTTTAATATATTTTGAGTGGGTGGCTAATTTGGTCCCAATAAGGAAAAATAATGGATAAATTTGTTTCTGTGTGGATTTTAGAAATCTTAATTGAAAATCTTTAAAGGATAATTATCCTCTACCCAAAATGAATCATATATTGCAAAAAGTGATAGGTTTTCAAATGATATCCATGATGGATGGGTTCTCAGGGTATAATCAATTTGTTATTCATAAAGAAAACTGAAACAAGACAACGTTCACCACTCCCTGGGGAAATTTCATGTATGACAATATGTCATTCAATTCAAATAATGCACGAGAAACCTTTCAAAGGGCAATGGATATCTCTTTTGCCAATGAGAAGGTTAGGTTCATATTTATCCACCCAGATGGTATGATAGTGTATTCAAAGTTAGATGAAGAACATATCAAGCAATTGCAATAGGTCTTCACAAAATGCATAAAGTATGCTTTATCTCTAAATCCCAAAAAGTAATTTTTTGTTATGGTTGAGGGGAAGCTTCTGGGGCACATTGTTTCCCAGGATGGTGTGAAGATTGATCCAAAAAGAGTGGAAGCTATTAAGGTTATTGATTTCCCTAGACATAAACAAGAGATACAATCCTTCCTTGGAAAGATTAATTTCTTGAGAAGATTCATCCCAAATTTTGGTAAGATTGTTAAGGACATTACTAATATGTTAAAAAGGGGGAATGAAGTCAAGTTGTTAGAAGCAGCTAGAGCCTCTTTTCATCAAATAAAGAGAGATCTTGGGGAGACACCAATTCTAGTTATCGCTAACTATACAAAGGAATTCTTGGTTTTTCCTTTCTCTTATGAACATACCATAGCAAAGACTCTCTTCCAAAAGAATAAGGACAGATACAAGCAACCGATTGCATTCTTTAGTAGAGCCTTAAAGGATGTAGAATTGAAATATAACATTATGGAGAAGCATGCCTTTGCTTTATTTAAATCATTATTATCTTTTCAAGGTTGTATCCTTCACTCAAAGGTAGTAGCACCCATGTCATTATTAAAGACATCCTAGGACAACAACATTGCGATGGAGGAAGAGAGAAATGGATTGCTAAGATATAGGAATATGGTCTTGAAATGAAACCAACAAAATTGATCAAAATATCAAGGTTTAGCAAAAATCATGGTTAAATCCAACTATAAAGTGCTATGAATCAATGTTATCTCAAGTTCTTTTCTTTAGAATACTAGAAGAAATCTACAAGAATTTTACTAGTTATATGGGGAGGATCTATATGTATCCTCCCAAAATGTTAAAGAGAATTTTTCTCAGTCCATGTGATATAAAGATATCGTCTATTGTTTGCAACACCTTCAATGCCTGACATATTTGAGAAGTCTCGAGATAGATATTTAAAGTTGAAGGCAGACAAGTATTATATAATTGATGGATATATTTATTGGAAAGACCCAGTGGGAATTCTTCTAAATTGTGTTGCTGAAAAGGAAATCGATGTAATAGTTGATTACCTTTGTAAAGGAGTTTGTGGAGGCCATTATGCATGGAAGGTTACTGCTCATAAAATCCCGAGAAGTGGGTTTCACCGACCTAAATTATTTACCCAAGTGAACAACATGGTAAGGGCATGCATATAATGTTAGTTATTTGTTGGTAAGTAGAAATATGCACCCATGCCTATAAAAGCCATTTAAGTGCAAGCTCCTTTTCAACAATGGGGTTTGGACTTCATTAGAGAGACCCGTCATCCTTCTAGTGGTCATCACATGTGGATATTGACAACCATTGATTACTTTACTAAATGGGAGGAAGCAATTCCTGTAAGGACTATTATTAATATTGTAGTCATGAGGTTTCTGGAGGAAAATAATCTAAAGATTTGATTGTTGTAAGAATATCATTCTTGATAACAAAAAAACTTTTACTTTTGCTACTATGATTTCATTTTTCCAAAGGTACATTATAATTATGGGACACTCCATTATGTATTATCCACGAGGAAATGGATCGGTTAAATCTCCAAACAAAAAAATAATGAAGATAATTAAAAATATCTTGCATGAAAAAAAGAGATCTTGTGATTCATAATTAAAGTGTGCCTTACGGGAAGACATAGTAAGTACTAAAAGATCTATAGGAAATTCTCCCTTCCAACTGGGCTATGGAGCTAACGTTATTTTACCCATCTACCTTGTGATTCCAATAATGAAATTACTACAAGAAGTGCAAGAAGAGCCAAATGATATGCTAGGAGGATTATTTAGCTAATTCATGTACACCAATACATAGAGAAACTTAATGAAAAGTTATAGGCTTATCAAGACAAGATGAGAGCATTGTTTGATAAGAAAATCGAAGATAGGATATTTTCCCAGGGTGACCTTATTCTCAAATGGGATAAAATGAAGGAAGAACTTGGGAAGCATGGAAAATTCAATAACCTTTGGTTGGGGTCATTTGTTGTTGAAGCAATTGAAGGAAAAAACTCATATTATCTCAAGAATATTCAAGGAGAAAGCCTTGAGCACCCATTGATGGGCATTTTCTGAAACATTTCATGGTTTACTGAATCCATTTGGGCATCCATCATTTTAAATACCCATCTTGACTCCCAAATTTTGATTTGATTTTAGTTATTTCTTTAGGTTTTGGTCGCTCGTTAGTTTAATGTAGATTGCAAACTTTATTTGTTTTTTAAGTTAAATCTAGATTTTATAAAATTTAATTTAGATCTATACACACTAGAAAACTAGTTTTCATTCGGATTAGGAACCTTCCATCATGTTCATTATGGTTTATATTGATTGCTTCCTTAAATTTTGAAACATCTAGTTGAGTCTTACATTCTTAGTATATGTTGTTTCAGTCATAGCTATGAAAAATAACATTTGTGAAGATTGCTCTTAATACTCAAAAAAATTGGCATAACTCAGGACTCTTCCACTGATCAATTCTCAAGCAAGTATGAAATTCAAAATATTAACCAAAAAATTATGCAACCAAGGGGTTCCATCCATTTAAACTAAATTTAGTTGGCCATGTGGAGAATAATAATCCAAACTTGAATAGCTAAAAATCTAAAGGGGTATCTTAAATTTCACAGGTATGGTCAGTCTATATTTGCAAATAGATATCATCCCTACATTCTCAAAAGAGTTGTTGTTTCCCGTGCCTATGGTTTCTTAAGTACACAAATATAAAGGGTCGGGGAAGACATTCCAATTTATTTAAAGGGAAATGCAAATATCTCCATTGGGGCTTTGGACGCTTGCTAGTAGTATAGAAAATGTTGTGATATCGAGGCGACTCCATTAGGGCTATGGATGCTCACGGGTAGTGGAGAAACACCATGAAGGTGTGATAAACCTGCTTGTATGATTTTGTATCTATGAAACCCCAGTTAGAAATAAGCCCTACAAGGATGGTTTTAGCCCAAATAATTTGATCAATACACATGAAAAATAAACTTCATCATGTTCACCCTTAATTTCAAATTGGTAAGCCCTGGATGGGGTGACACATGGAGTACACGTGTCATTGGATGGGGCGGATACGAGGGCAGTTAAAGCCCCGCGTCGCCACCCTCCTCCCCTGTCCAATCGCGATGGTTAGTTTACATGAGCGCCAAGGCCTAGTGAGTTGGGCCTTAATGGAGACCTAGGCGCGGCTCCTTGACATTAGTATGAAACCGATAATTGCCATTACTCTTGCACTAATGGCTACCAGAGCCATCAAATCCTCCATCCTCCTAGTATTTTCGTCCCGTGGGGGGTTCTATATCAAGCATTTGGTCGTTGATCACGATATCATTATGCTTGTTTTGCTCCACGCCCTGGCTAGCACCATTGTTGATTCCATTTGCTCTGTGCTCTTCTCAGCCATGCCTCACGATAGAGGTAAGCCCTGATGAGGGCCAACCTATTACAACCAGTTTGGTAGACAAAAACGTCTAGGACCAACCTGTTTAGCTCTCATACCAGGCGACAGCTCGTACCACCCGGGTTCTTCTGGTAAGAATTGGTTTGAAAAGGCTCAATTGGAGCATCATCCTTCAAGCACAAAGGGTCTCCATAGAGGTTGCTCGGTGGAAGAAAAAATTTCACCCAACTGGGAGGAAATTCTACCTTTCCTATCCTCAACCGCCTTGGAGCACCGACTCACCGCTTTCACCACCACCCCTTTCTAGGAGCCAGCCAAGACAGGTTGCATTGTAGAAGAGGAAGTCTCGCTTCCGGGGGAACACTCAGGTCAAAATTTGACTGGCACTATGGAAGAGGACCTTGCCATGGATTTCGCCACTACAAATTATTTTTCCGCTGCTGATGAAGTTGTTGCAAATGATTTCGCCACTGTAAATGATTTTGTCGTTGATGACTTTGTCGCCTCTACTATGGATGAAGACCCTGGAACAAAAGAGGCAAATGATGAAGTTGATGAACAAGCTCACCCAACTCCCAGCTCTTGCAAACTTACGAAAGACCACCTCGTCTTGATCTTCGAGATGCGCAAGGATTTGGCAAAGCAGCAGCACCGCCAGAGCACCTTCAACAAGCATTTGGATGTCATGTATTACTTCCTATCAAGCGAGCCTGAGAAGAGTTGATACCCGACTTGTTGTTAACCTTTCGTCTTTCAACTTCACCAAGGTGAACGCCCGGGTTTGCCCCATGTCTAGAGCTTTCACAGGTTTTTTCTCTGATCTAATTGTTATTTTTTTGCAATTTTTTCACACCACAAACTTTGGTTCTGGTTCGATAGGTGGTCGGGGCACTCAATCCACCACCTGTTTTGGTCTCCATGCTTGTGGTAGAATAGGTGGCAAGTCCCCATGTCTGTATGTTGACATTTGTCTATTTTTTTAAGGTTTTGGAACAATGAACAATTGTCTTGTCCACGCATTATGGTTTCCACATCGGTGGCATAACAGTTGGCGTGCTATAATGTATACTCAGACACTTTTTTTTTTTGCTAAGGCAAGGTAATACAATATTTTTATTTACAAAAAAAAAAGTTCAAATTGGTAAGTGGTTTTATTTTGGAAATTGAACTTATTTGAGTTGAGATTACTAGACAAAGTTTAAAAAGAATACAACTTGTGAAGAAAGATAAAATATTATATTTTTATTACATCCTAGCTCACCATTCAACGTTGATTAGATTCTGCGAATACAATTCTCAACCCCTTGACATGATTATTTGATTTAAATGATTTCCATGCATAATATTTGCAATGTATATCATGACAAGATAGTTTGGATTAGATATATTTTGTTTTCACTTTCCATGAAACCTTGTATATTGCATGTGTGTTAAATTTATTTGATATTTCCCATTAGATTTTGATTAAAAAAGGTAGTTCTAACTTGTTGTAAATATTTTGTAGCCTTACTTGACATATTGTGAGAAATATAGAGACAGCCTCGAGCGACATTTGCAAGACACGACACTTGCATTTTTGGAGACTCCATAGCCCAATGGATAAGGCACTTAGTTTGTTGTTCTTGATGCCTCGTAGGGAAGAATCATCCCCAAGCTGGAGCCATATGTTGCAACCAAATATGTTTTTCCTCCTTAGGGTATGTTATCCCCTATCATAGGGATAAATAAGGAGATTATGTCTCGAGGCCCACAGGTCCTAAACATGGAGTACCGAGAGCAATATTGACTTGAGCTTGGCCCTGGAGGGCCCATATTTTCTTCAGCGCCTCCTATCTATCAACAACAACAACATCCCATCCCATCGACCTAGTTCTGAGGTAACAGTGGGTCTTGCTCGGTGAGGTAATGAGTCTGGGTATCATGGTATGTGTCACTCTGATTCTCAAAACATTTGAATATGTACATTGAATTCTCTTTTATTTCATGACGTTTGCTTGGAAATTATGCCTTTTAACTTGTCCATACTTCGGGGGGGATGACAGAGTGCCCTAGTAAGTTGGTTCCCTTAGGAATGAGTTGCCACTGGGTGGTTTATGAATGGGATAGGAAACAATTGCATCCATTACAAGGTGCAATTCACCCTCTTCAGAGGCACCCACAGGTAAGACCTACATTTCCTTGTATCACTGCACCCCTTGCCCAAACGTCCCCTACACAATCTCATGTATTTACATGACCTAGATTGGTCTTTAGCTGGAAACACCCCACACCTGAGGAGGATTATCCCAATAGGACATCCTGAGACCCTCTCCAAACTTGGCTTGTTAAATAACATAACGTCTTTGAGCATTTGTCTGGGTAAAGGGGGGTTTGATGCACATGTTTGGTTAACTTGATTCTTACATGTGATTGACATTGCTATGATCCATGTGACTTATGAGGCCATGGAGGGTGTACTTGTTGTTGTTGTATGACCATTTACGATGGATAGGTACATATGGGGAGATGATTAGTTCGGACCTCCATGGGGCTAAAATCCCACCAGATGGATGTTGTGACCCCAGCCAGGGGCAAAGAGATATCAGAGGCTTGCACTAGAGAAAAGAGAGGATGTTCCACCATAGACACTTTGGCAGGCCTAGACCTAGGGGGGTCTTTCCCTCCCACCATGATGTTGGCCCTTGAAGTCCCCTGACGTAATCTAATGGAGCCTTGACATCATCCAGTTAGGGTTTTGGCATGAGGACGGCTTGGTTGGCATGTGTGGCAGCTCCTAAGGCCTTTTGAGACCTAACATTCCAAGAAGGGGCCTAACGTCACCCTATGAGGGGCATGACGTTATCCCTAAAAGATAAATTTAGGGTTTTAATTGTCATTTTTATGTAAAACTGGATTTTTGATGTAAACTAGCCATGTCGGCCTTTTTTGACCTAAAATGTAATTAAAGGTCACTTGTATTGTATAAATAAGGGAAAAATCTCTTATAGTTTTCATCATCTTTCACTCACACAAGTGTGAGGTCTGAAATTCGGCCTCTTTTAAGGCTTATTGGCTGAAATAAGTGGTGCACAACTCTTGGAGGAAGCTTATCTTGGTGTCTTTTTGCATTTTCATAGTGGAAAGTCTTCAAATATGGTTTTTAGATAGATTATTCTTGATGAAGTAAGTAGAAATCTACAATCCTTCTTTATTTTGAATGGTTATGGTGAATTTACTTGTTCATTTATAAGATTGTGAAATTGCTAGTGTGAAACCCTAGGAGAAAAGCACATGTTATTGTCCTTTTATTTATAACTCTTCACCTACTTGATTTTGCTAAAAGACACCTCCCTTGAATGATATACTAGAGACCTACCTTAGTAGCACTCTAATATCATTGCTTCATTAAGCTTTCATACTTTTATTTCAAGCTTGACCTAAACAAGAAGGAAATCGCTAGGGCCTAGGGTTACCTACTTCCTAACATCTTTTCCTTCTAGGGTTTTGGATTTTGAGGCCTTAGGTTACTAACACCTCAACCATCCTCCCTCTTCCTTTAGCTCACCTATTATCATTTGTGTTTTCCCTCTAAGAATTTCCGCTGCAATAATGACTCCATTTACCCTAAAAGGCACTAGTTCATACCTTGCAAGTGATTGATTGACTAAAACAACTCTTAAACCATCTACTTTAAGACCTATAGTAACTATTTATAACTCTAGATTAGACTAACCTACTAACTAATTTGTTGTTGTTGCAAAATATTGCTACAACCACCTACAACAACAACAAATTCATCTTAAAAGCAAGTTTCAATATGATTATACATTTCCATCATTACTTCTGACAATTTCTAACATTTTGTCAAGCTTATGTTATTACTTTTGGTCATTTTTGAAGCTCAATTGAGGCATAATTGTGAAGCTATTGCTATATATGCATTGTTGTTATAAATACTTCTGTTGCTTCAGCTTTTATATCAACTTGTTCTTTTTATCAAAGTTTATGGTTTTATGAAGCACTAACATCATATGGTACTTGCGAATAGTATTGTTCTTGTTGTCTTGTTCTAGGCAGGTAAACTTAAATATTACTTTGCTTCATCTCATTAAAACCTTTGGAACTTTGATCATAGTGACCTGTGAGAGGGGCGAGACTTTCTTGTTACTCTTACCTTTGCCTTCTTAAACTCCCAGGTCACTGGGGACGTCTCCCCTAGGGTACTACTCCTAAAGAGAAAGGTGTCTTGTTTAGGTGACAATGATTGGACAACCTCCTGTTACGCCAATTTATTGTTCACTTGCCTTTGGCTTTTGGGAAAGTACAAATTGTGCGATAACAAGGTAAAACATGTTTGAGCCAAGGTGGTGTTGGGGTATATTAATATGGAACATGGATAAGGTAATTTTTAAAAAAATTCAAAAAATACGTGGTGATTAAAACCCAAGACCGAAAGTCTACGGTAAATTATAAAGTGCACCCTTGAAACGACCGAATGATCTCACTTTATCGCAAATCGATGGTCTATATTATTTTCGGGGCATAACAAAATCAGAGTTTAATGCAACACTCCACCTTCTAAATGTTAGATCCACAACCACACAGTGAAGATCTAATGGATTCATAGCTCAAAGTGTCAGTTTTCAAAACCGAACATTCCTCTCCAAAACAACTTTTTCGTGACCATATGTTTTAGTACGAGGAAGGGAAGTCACTATCACAATGTCAAATTTGGGTTTCATGTGTATATAATTTGAGTACAAATCGAAAATTAACAAATGTTATTTTCATACTTTATATTCATAACGTGTAGTCTATATAATTAGTTCGTATTGTAGGGACATTTGAGTGACATTATGATGAAGTTTATGACAATGCCTAGCTATTCTACGAAATGGCGCTTTTTTTTTTCAAGAATCCGACGATATAAATTTACATGAATCAATCTTTTTTGTTGTTCGAAATCCATTTCTGAATGCAAAAATGGATTCAACATGCTGAAAAACCCCTTAAGCACTCGGACTATACAAAAATAATCACTCAAATCTACAAATCTAAGAATTTCTCACCGGATTTCAGACAAATGTCCCCGTAAAAAAACGTCATTTCATAGAACCTTTAGCATACAACGAATTTTACACTGAACAAGTCATAAATTTTAACCTCATTTTCACCCAAAATAGAGCTATGAAGGTTAAGACGTATAGATAATTCAATCCAGAGATAATCTAGTGTTTAGTGAAAGAAGAATACCCTCTAGCCAGGTAATTTTAGAATTCAATCCATCTTTCATCGAGCTCCATTTAGAATAAGAAAAACTTGTTTTTTCTACTTAGAATAGCTCCAAAAAGAACGCCCTCGACCTATGTTAGGCCTACACAAGCCCCTTCTGATCCTTAGATTTTTGTTGACCTTGATGTTGATATTTTTAATACCTGCATTTCCATTGATACACCATATAAGCTTAAGCAAATGACCCTTGATGGATTTCGTGGAACATATCAAATCCCTACTTGGGCTAGTAACCTAGCTCAAGTGGTTGTTCCTTCTTCATATGATTTGCCTAATTTCATTTTAATGTGCATCACGTCATATAATCCTTGGAGCCACATAATGCTTTTAGTTGATGGTTCTCGCGAGTTATTCTCAATTACAACTACGTCTATTTAAAAACTGTTCATCCTTCTTGAAAGGGAATTCCCTTTAAATGATGATGACCTAGTTGCTAGGTTTATCAATATGCCACCTTGGTCAAAGCATATGGTCCTTCACCATTATTTACCTATCAATACCTCAATTTATGACTTTAAGTTACCTCTCCAAGCTTTGATTTCTCCAAGGTCTTCTGGAGAGGTAATATCTATGATAGATTTAATTATGGGTTATGATGATGATATGTCTGTTGATGAAGTCATGTTATGTGTGATGGAAGGGATTTTTCCTTCTTCGGGATCACCACCTATTAAGTTTTGATGCGTTGAATATCTCGTTGAGTATATTCATGAGCAACAATGTGATTTTCATTCATTTAGAGTATTTAGGTATCAATCATATTTGGTTTATTTTTTCATGCACTTCTAACCTTCATATTTTGAGCATCTAAACTTGAGAAAGTTGGATGAGCGAGGTAATCTTATTCCAATCATTGAATAGACTCCAATTGTGATAAAGCATGAAACAAACAAAGGTTGGAAGAACTTTGTTGAAAAATTCCTTTTTCATGTTCACGTTTCTTTTGATGGAGACCTTCCTCCTAGGATGCTTATTGAGTTCATAAACATGCTTCGGTGAAGTCCTAAAATAAGGGTAGGAGACTGGTATGTTCATAGAGATCATATTGTCCTTGGAATCTAAGGTTTTGAAGTTCAACCTTACTTGCTTCTAGTTTACCTGCCACCCCAGATTTTTGCTCTAAAATATGTTCGACAAAGATTGTCTTCCAACCAACTTCATTTTGCATCTAAGCACCATAAGTCAACATTCACTTTACTTTTCAAAGTATTTTTTTCATTATAAAGAATAAGTCTACGTTAGATGTTGTCAACAAAATGATGAGTTCATTTGATTTCAGTCTAGGATCAGTTTAGCATTACAATCCTCATCGCTTAATCTCAAATCAAACAATTACTCTTAAATCATCCTCTTATCTTTATCATAATAATCCTAAATTGTAAATGTTAGCAAACAAAGATAGGTGGGAAGATGTTCAAGTCTTAATGCAGGAGTTGAGTGCACAACCTGGTCAAATAACTAGTTCTAAAGTGGAGTTAGGTCTTCTCATTTCAACATTAGTAAATCAACAAGATTTGACCTACAAGTCAATGAAATGAGTGAAGAGGACGTATCAAAGGAAGTGGACCAAGTGGTGGAATCAATAGCCACTATGGTTGTCAACACAAATAACAATGAGTCAATGAGTCAAAAGGATTGAGGTTAATGTTTAAAGAATCAATTTTGCCTATTGATATCCTAGAGAAATAAGATATGAGAAATAAAAGGAAAACACAAGGAGATTCAAGCGAGCCTGATGTTATTTTGTCAAGTGAGCTAGATCCCAAAAGATACAAAACACGTAGAAAAGAGACACAGATGGTGAAGTTAGTTTCATAATCTTTACATAAATATTTATAAATAATATGCAAAGAATTATTATTTGAAGAAGTGTAATTCTTTTAGAAAGCTTGCATCCTTCATAATAGATCATGCCCATGGTGATGGTGAATGCTTCTTTAATCCTAGTGTCTCAACATTCTATTAAAGGGAAAAACCTTTTAAAAAATATATTTGGAGTTGAATCCATATCACAACTTGAAGTAAAGGGTGACATTCTCTCACAAATAAAGGAAGTTAAGGAGAAGTCTAAATAATATGGGTTGCAAAAATGTTCATAAATACTTCCATAGGATTCAATAGTCCCAAGTCTCTTGACTTCCACAGATCACAAGAAGAAGCAATTTGACATGTTGTTTCTCTAGCCTGGTAAATTTAAAAAAGAACTTGATGCTAACAAGGCTAAATACAAGGTTGCAATTATTCAAGTAGATCAAAATCAGATGAATGCCATTGACATGATAGAGCGACATAAGCAAACCAAAGAAATGGTGTCTAACAAGTTGATCCAATCAAAAGTTAATGTGAAAAAACTCCAAATAATAGTCAATAAATTGGATAAGCAATTAAAGCATGAAAGGATAATAAACAAGCCCACAATGACAAGAACAAGGGAATTAGAAAGGAAGATTCCCATATTGGGAATTAAACCCCATGAATTAGATAGTGTTAAATCTTTATTGGCATCAAAGGATACATAAATCAAATTTAAAAATTCTTCGGTTTGAACATCTACAATCAAAAGGGCCGATAGTAGCTCATGAGGAGAAAGTGTTATTAACCATGGAGAATGTGAAACCAAGGGATCATAATCCCCAACTTGCACATAGGGTTGATGCATTAGCTAACAAAAATAATAAGATTGTAGAAGAACATTTAATTGAGGTCCAAAAGCTACAAAGAGAAATTGTTGAAAAATCTTCTCAACATAGACCATTATTTGAATTTTTTCAATTATTAGATGACCTGAATAATGATGACAAGATGATGGGTATTTCCAATAGTAACGAGGAAAGTGTGGATGAAATGCTAGAGCAGATAAATTCCTAGAAAGCTAAAGTGTTAAAGCTTTTAGAGAGGATTCAAAGTTTACAAAAGAAAAGGGTATTAAAAGAAGAGAAAACAACTAGTTCGAGTGTTGCCTTAAAACAAAAACAATTATTTATTCATAAATTACATCAACAAATAGCATAGAAGGAGGAAGATTTTAAAGCATTGACTGAGTCTTACGAGGAATTGAAAAAGTCACTATAGGATGCTCTGAAGTAGATACTGGGAAAGTGTTTGATTGTTGCAAAGTATAAAAATTGGGATAAAAGTATTTACCAAATGAATGAATTTAGACCATATTTTGAGTTTTTCCATCAAATTCAAGCTCTTATGGAGAATGCACAAGTTAGATATAAACAAGGGCAACACGCTGCATGTACTGCCTCTGAAAACTTTACTTGTTAGTGTCTGCACGGTTTATATAAATAATATTCAGACATTTCCTTAGTCATTCGGAAAAAATGCAGATCTGTACTTCCCATGATCTTTATAATAATTAAAAAAGTAAAAACATCTCAATGTTTCTTATATTTTAAAATATGACTTAAAAGTTTAAAAATTACTACATACAAATTTCTATAAAATTATACTAAAAGATTAAAAAATGTTAATAAATGTAAAATTATTGAAATTGAAAGATTAAAAAAATATTAATAAATGTAAAATTCTTGAAATTAAAAAATTAAAAAAATATTAAGAAATGTAAAATTATTGAAATTTTAATAAGTGTAAAAAAGTTGACATTTAAAATTTTAATTTTTACCTCATTTAAAAAAACAATACAATATTAGATTTTAACATATATTATAATACAATATTACATTATATTGCATTACATTATATTAGTTATTTTGCAGTCTTGTCTTTTCTCATTAATTTAAGGTTTCACAATACGTGAAGGCTGCAATAACACTATCAAGTTATTGACCAATGAAAAGTTAAAAAAATACTATTT
>JASDQU010306937.1:78778-110398 GCA_032191745.1 Picea mariana | reverse complement strand
TAATTTCTCCATTAAATTTATTATTTAAATAATTTATTTTGTATTCACTTTTAATTATAGTACACTCATCACTTCACTTTATTATTTACCTTTTAAAATCTACTAAACCACTTTGACTACTTTGACCTTTTGGGGCTTCTAGATGACATATGAGGGTCCTCCAACTTCGTAAGGCCATAGCTCTCAAACCGTGAGGAGTTATGTGATGTTCCACATACCACTAGAAATGGAATGAAATGTACTATCCATACAGAATAGTATTACCTAAAAATATATCAAAACTCATACCATTTTCCATCAAACAAACTTGGGTCCATTACCCAAACCTGGGTTCTCCAACTTCTCATAGCCATAACTCTCTAACTGTGAGGAGTTATGTGACGTTCCACATACCACCAGAAATGGAATGACAAGAAATATCCATATAGGATAGTTTCACTAAAAAATTCACTAACCTTCATCTCATTATTCCACAAATAAGCATGGTTTCTCTAACCATACTTCTAGGATAACTCAATCTGCAAAGCGTCTTCTCGTGAGGGATTTCACCATAAGGGGACCACTTTGGAGTTCATCCATTTGTACTTATTATCAACCATGACAAGACAATAATGATTCATCTCTACATCAAACAAACTTGGGTCCATTACCCAAAACTTTGTGCTACTGGAATTCGCTATCGTACTTTCTCCAAGGGTTGACATCAATCACTAAGGATTGACATCAATCTACAATATCACTCTCCAATAGTTGACATCAATGAAAACCAACAATCCATACCAACTATCCTTCAACCTAATCCAACTTTATGACACTAAAGAGGGGGATATGTACCTTGTCATGGATGCAAATGTTTCATAGCCCATTCAATGCCTTTTATATTTTTATCTTTTTTCCTTTTCTTTCAAGAGACTAGTTAGGGTACACTTCCCTTGCATGGTGACTAGTGGTGACAATGTTACCCACAAGCATTTCATAGAGATGAGAAGGTTGGCTCGTGATGAAACCCCCTTTATCTTGGCTATGCCACCAAGAGCCACTACCATGACATGGTGACCATATGAATGGTAGTGTCATACCACTACATGCCCATGGACCTAATGGGTTGGCTCGTGATGAGACCCCCTATCCTCCAACTAGGTATTGATTTTATTATTTTATGGGTCCCTCTGTTTCTTATTGAGAAGCATTTTATTTCTTTCTTAGGGATCCCTGGGTGAAGCATCTGGAGATTTTTCTCTTTTGGATTTTATCTTTTGTGAGGTACTTTTACCCTATGGGCCTTTACCCCCTTCTTCCCATAAGGTAAGGTATGACCCTTTTTTATCTTGGAAAACCCAATGCCCGAACCAATGTATGGGATGGATGAGAGGGAAAGAGATGAAAAGTGGTAAGTATGGTGGGAACGAACGATGACCTTTCATGAACCCACACAATGGAAACTCAAACCCTATGGGAACCAACTTGCTAGGACATCCTATTGTTGGTCACTATAATTGCTTATTTAACTAAACAATCAAGTGCTACATAAATTGTCAACCCAGGGAAGTCTATTTATTTCAAAGGTAATCACGCACAGTATATGCTCAATCTCAAAAGAAATCTAGAGTTGTAGTAAAAACACATTAATCACACTTTCCCTTGAACACACTGAATTTCTACTTTGAATTACAGGAAAGCATCCTACCTATTGCAGAGTTCAAAGTTTAAGGAAATAACTATCCAAAGAATCCTGGATTACATTTAAGAAATAACAACAAGATGCTGCAAAAGGAAATACCAACTATTCTGTAACAGAGAACAGGACCCTATTCCCCAAGAAGGAATCTTCAGCACCTGTTTCCGATCATCACACTTTCATGAACTCATTGCTAACTGAAATGATTGACACACACTGAAGGCTAACTATTTCTTAACAGAGAATAGGACCCTATTCCCCAAGCAAGAATCTTCAATGCCTGTTTCTGATCATCACACTTTTATGAACTCATTACTGATTGAAATGATTGACACACACTGAAGGTTAACTACCTCTTAACAAAGAACATGATCCTATTCCCCAAGCAAGAATCTTTAGCACCTGTCCCTGATTAACATGCTTTCATAAATTCACCAAACAAGATTGCTAACTAGAATGATTAACAGTTACCCAAGCATGAATCATATGAAAACAATGTAACAATCAGTAAAGCAGAGTTTCAACAAGACAGAGTTCAGTAAAGTAGTGTTTCAGCAAAACATAATTTAATCAAAGCATGAACAGAAATAATACTTAACACACTACAAAGCTAATGGGTGAATCTTGTGAAGAAGGTGGGCCCTCCCTTCTCACAAGATTCCATTGAAACGAAAGGAACTAGAGAGAAATGATTAGAACAATCTTTTATTCATCTGTCAACTGTATCATATTACAATCTGAAGTAAAACACGTCCTTCTTTGTAAGTCCTTTCTTAGCCAAAAAGAAGATCCTCTCTAATGATGATTTCTTCTTATTTAAAGAGGAGAATCCCCTTGATATAATTGTGCACATATGAATCCTATTCTTAGTCAGATCAAATATCTATACTAGAGTAGGATATCCTGGTCTCCCGTAACAGAATGCTATTACAATAGTTGAAAAAGGTGCTGAGTGAGGTGTTGCTGTTGCAGCTGGAGTAATAGCTTCCTTATTTATCTTCTTGTTACTGCTGTTGTATGTTGTTTCATCATTGCAAATCGTGGGCTGTTTTAGCAACAGGATTTGTGTTCTAACTGTTTCAGCAACGTGGTCTCACGCAGCAGTGATGGTTAATTTTGGCTCAAGGTGCAGCTGTTGTGGTCAGTGTAACAACTTTGTGTTGATGTTTCAGCATTCGTAGGCCACAGAGAATGTAACAGCTTTTGTGTGAGTTGTTGTTTCAGCATCGTAGACCACGGAGAGTGTAGCAACTTCTTCTTGTGTGAGTTGTTGTTTCAGCATCGTAGACCACGAAGAGTGTAACAACTTTTGTGTGAGTTGTTGTTTCAGCATCGTAGACCACAGAGAGTGTAGCAGCTTCTTCTTGTGTGAGTTGATGTTTCAACATCGTAGACCATAGAGAGTGTAACAACTTCTTCTGTGTGAGTTGTTATTTCAACATCGTAGACCATAGACTATTTCAGCCACAAGGTTTGTGTGCTTTAACTACTTCAACAACAGGCCTCAATGCTAATCTGCAGTTCGAACTGTTTCAACACTTATATATTTCTGATCAACGGTTGAGTACGAGAGTAATTTTATATTATATGCAAAATAGATTAAACATATAGTAAAGAGAAGAGACGTTATATACCTTTGGAGAGATAGGGTAAGGTGATAATATAAGTTTAAATGTGAGTGGAAAAAGGGTGTAATGGTAGCAAAAGGTGTGAGCAAAAAGGTACATTGTAGGGTCCTAACACCTATCATCCCTCCAGGTGTGGACAAGTGGAAAGGAATAAGGTCCAAGCACACATTAGAAGTAAAAAAGAATTAAATGCACATATTCAAATGTTTTAAGAATCATAGTGACACATACCATGATACCCAGACTCATTACCTCATGGAGAAAGACCCACTATTGCTGAAGGACCAAGCCGATGGGATGGATGTTGTTGCTGCTAACAAGTTGGAGGAACTGAAAAATGAATATGGGCCCTCCAGGGCCAGACTCAAATCAATATCCCTCTTTGTACTCCATGTCTAGGACTTGTGGGCCTCGAGACATAATTTCCATAGTTATCCCTAGGATAGGGGATAATAGTCCCAACTCAGGTTATTTGTCCCAAATCCCAATGGTATGGATCTACAACATGTGAATAAATGAGTTGAGGTCAAGCATGGTAGAAATCGTTTGATTATCAGTCATTG
Source organism: Picea mariana (assembly GCA_032191745.1). Classification (NCBI taxonomy): domain Eukaryota; kingdom Viridiplantae; phylum Streptophyta; class Pinopsida; order Pinales; family Pinaceae; genus Picea; species Picea mariana. Next base: position 106,529 of record JASDQU010306937.1, on the reverse strand, counting down.
ATGTGTACCGTTAACAAACATGAGGTAATCCATCGATGATAATGATGGATCTCAAAATACATAATACAATCTAGCAGGTGTGAATACATGAGTTGAAGTCAAACACTAGTAGATTCATTCAACATGAGCCAATGAAGTAAACCTACTGCTAAAATGCAAGGGAATCTACCGCTGATGTCTGCAAATCCCATTGTACTAACTAGTTTCTAGATTTCAAACTTGGATAATGATATGGAGTCGATAGGATAAAATACATCAAAGGAGGGACTTACTGTATCCCCCATCAATCAACATGAAACATATAAAGGTATATGGTGTGAAGAATGTAATGGTAGAGAAAAGTTGACACATGGATGACCGAGATGAATGGGCTAAAGGACTGAAACTAGCCGACACATGCAAACTTCCATTGAACAAAAAAACATGACACAAATTACTTGACTTGGAAACATTGACTCATTAATGACCAACGTAATTTCCATGGAGGACTAGAAGAAAAAATAGTCAGCGGATTTCGAGGAATCATGGAGATGGTAACGACTTAGAGACAATGGATAACCCAATTGTTTGACATAGACACAAAACATGTGGATTGTTCAAGGTATGCTCAATGGATAGCTTCCATTTTTTAATATGACTATACGTAACACCCCCCCCACCCCAACAACTATTTTTCTCTCTTTCATGTTTGAAATGAGTGCGAAATAAAATAGAAATGTGCTCACTATTCTCACCTGTGGATTTATTCTCGAGCCAGGGGCAAAGAATGGTGCTCGATGGTATTTTCAATATTTAAGGATTCTATAGAGATCCAAAAGAAAACTCCATATACAATCTTGTGGATTTAATGAGCCCAAGAAAGTAAATTCTTGTGTGTCATTTCATATTGAGAGAGTTTGAAAGGACAACGAAGGCTTCAAGGGTATTCTTTTTCATAAATTTAGTATCTCGAGCACGAAAAAGGATAAAACAATACAAGGGAAAAATTTTCTAGCTAAGGTTGGCTAGAGTATTCATTTTTATTAATTAGTCCATCCATCCCCAAAAAGAGTTAAAATTACACTGAATAGATGTCCTTTCAAATCCAATTAACGAGTGTGAAATAAAACAAGCTCACTCGACAATTTTTTCATGTTTAGGGAATCTAAAAAAATGTTAAAGGAGACTAGAGGGTGTACCTTTCTCATGGTTGGTTACTGAGCATGAAAAAGGGGTAATAGTAAGCTCGGTTGGAGAGAACAAGTGGTTTTCAATGAAGTTCCAGGTGCATGGAACATTACTTAAACAATGGACCGCAAAAGAAACACAGAAAATGATGTCCACTTATAACAACAGTTCTCGACCAAGGGTGTTGTAAAATGGGAAACAATAGATGGATAGCATTTAAGATTGGTTTCAGTGCGATAATAAATGGAATAAAATGGTGTAGCAACAATGAGAAGTAGGCCAAAAATGACAATAAAATGTGACCATTTAAACAACAAAAATGGTGGGAACCTAAGGTATCATGCTAGAAATATGGACGATTAATAATGCAAAGAGGGAAATGCAGGGAAAAACATCTCCCTATATGCCAGTTTAGAGACATGTACCTCAATTTCAATGGATTTTCCCATCTTAAAAGCATCCCTAGAATCTTATCAACACATGTAAACTAGATTCGAAGGTCAAAATGCATAGTGAAATCCTAAAAAATATTTTTTTGGGGATTTTTTGGATATGATGTACACAAAAAAAGGCACTCGCACCACACACCTATGTACAAGGCACTACACATATTTATGGTTTATACAAAGGAGAAACCATTGATGAGATTAGGCCAGGGACATTTTTTATAATTGAAGAACTCATGAGTCATTGGAGGCATCATATGGCACACCATGTCGGGGTCATGCCACATAGGAATGAATTTCTACATACAAATATACTCAACATGAGTGGTTTCATGGTATATGGAATCCCCTTGATGGGATCCATTAATACATGAGGGAATTACAAAACATAAATGTTAAACATGAGGGATAACATAGAATTGAGTGGCAAGTTCTGAAAAAGATAGCTAAGGTGGAAAAGGGTTGAGGCTAGGAGGTTGAATGGATGTCCCATCCAATGCCCCCAGTTTTAAAGAAATAATAATTATATTAACTCTCATTAGTTCCAAATCATGGAGTGATCCAGGTGGATATCGGTGGCCACCCACCTTTTCCAGCTAGCTCAAAACAACTTTCTAGCAATTTTGATAATTTACTATTTGTAGCAGTTTTTTGGGTCCTGAACTTCCAGAGTTGTTTTGAGGCCTTAAACGACGTTTTTTGGGGTATGTTGCGCAACTATTGTATTCCTAGGATAGATATTTCCAATGGGCTATCATACGCCTAAAACGGAGATCATATGAAAAAGTTACGACCTTGGGAAGTTGATGTACTGACTTACCCAAACGGGGCCCACATGACTTTTGGCGCTTCATCTCCTAGGGTTAGGTTTTTGGATGTTTAGGGTTTTTAAAACTCCTGTTTATTGTAAAAAGTCCTTGAGAGCCTCATTGTAATCATCTTCTTGCGAATGAGCGCAACTGTCACATGTCTTCTCAGAGATAAGCTGCCACCATTCTAGCAAGCTTGTTTTCCGCTGCATTTTACAGTTTCAGCTTATTTCCTTATTGAATAGAAAACCAGTTTTATTGTATCTCTGTTATTCTGTGTTAAGCATTTGGTAATAATCTTTAGTCATTTCATTCTTCTCATAAAATATTGATCAGGGAGGAAGGTGTGATGACTATCCTCCTCTCTAGGATTATCAATGGAAGCCATGACTTTTGGGATGGCCTCTTCTGAAGGAGACATAGTATCTAGGAAATCATATGAACCAAGAGAGTCAACAACCCATATGGGAAAAGAAGGTTGGTAAAACTCCACATGAAGATGGAGTTGTTGACCAATATCAACGAATGTTTATGGGATAGATGCTCCATGTGAGTCAACATCCTCAGGATGAGGTACCACCCAAGGATCAAATGACCCAAGGGATCCACTGGTAGATGAGAAAATTATGTTTATAGGATCAATATGGGTGGTGTCGGGTGTAGGAAGGGGGAATATCCCCATAATAAATGGATTTTTAAACATACCTACATCGACGCTTTCATACCCCCCAAAAGACTCACCTATGAAGGGCATGTTGGTGCTAGGACTAGCTCATAAGTTAGGTGTGCAATAATCCAGTTGGTCGATCATGACTATATTTCCTTGATGAGGAAAATGTATGATGCAAAATATAGTGGATGCAATGGCCTTCATTTCATAGAATCAAGTGCAACCCAAGAGCATATTATAGTCAAGTGTGTCATATACCACTTCAAATTTTAYGTAGACAACCTTTCCCCCAAGATTGATGGGTAAGGAGGTGAGAATCCTATGAGGTTTGAAAGAATGTCCACCGAAATATTTTAGGATGCTTGAAGGTGGGGTGAGATGTGGAGAACCAAGGGATTTCCAATATGACAAAGAGATAATGAAAGTGGTCTCTCATTCATTGATCACCATATGAAATATATTCTTGTTCAAACAACCAATTGTGATTTGCAATTCTAGTTGGTGTGAGATATGAAACTCACTTTGTTTTGTGTCAAAGGAAATAATATTGGACTCTAAAGGGTCGATTCCCCCCATGGTTGATAGCAAGGATTTTCACCGTGAAGGAAATATCTGCAATACTTCGAGTGATGAAATGGAACATGGTGCTTGGGGGAGATATTCCACTATGCCATAGTGTTTATCTGCCTAGGCATTCAGCTTATGGGTAGTTCATGGAAGTACCCATTTTAGAGGGCATAGTGAAAGTTCAAAAGATGGTTTCTCTAAAGTGAGGGGGCCATTGGGTGGTATAGTCGATGTAGGGTCCTTTGATGAAGGTTCCCCTTCCAATGATTATTTTTCATTTCCCCCAAGTAGGGGTGTAGGAACTTGTGTGACCATTTGTTTTTGTTGGGGGAAATGATTGGTTAATACCATTGGTTGAGAAGGATATCCCCCTCCCTTGAGGTATTGATCAATCTTGGAAAGTTGAGGGTATTATTTGGTGAAGCGGTCCTCCTTACATGACATGCAAGGATATTTCTCCTTTATTTTGTTTTTTACCCTAGCATTTGGGTCTTGGGTGTTTTGAATCTTCTGCTGTTTATAATATTTTTTGGATTTACCCTTTGTTTTTCTTCTTTCCTTCTGATTTTTGAGATGAAATGGATTGTACTACATTCACCTCAGAAGTTTTTGCAGGAGAGGTAGGAGACTTGGTATTGGTACTAGTTTGCGATTATGTGATAGAATGTGATTTTACGGAACCCACTACGACATCAACATGGTATCCTAGGGATGGTTTTGACATATCATTTGATGATTGAGGAGCATGAGGGATTAGTTCATATAGTGTGATCGATTGGGAATATACCAAGTCTAAATATTGAGAACGAATGATGGCTTAGTACTCAGTAACAATGCCTCTGATGGCGACATCTCTAGAAATGGGTGGTAGGAGTGAGTTTGTGAACCAATCTACTAGTAGTTGGTTCAAAATAATGGCTTTAATCCATTGTCATCGTCACCTCCATTCATGAATATGATCAAAAATATGATTCGAGGTAGATTGTCGAAGTGAGGTTAAAATATCGATACCGGTCTCATACCATATGGGTAGCTGGAAATGTGTCATAAAATCCATGGAAAGAGAATTAAAGTCGACAAAGGAGTTACGTCAAAGCTCAATATACCATTTTTTAGTCAAACTTGTGAGTGTTCTCTATAAAGTCTCAACCGAATGGAATAGTCCATCAAGGATTAGAATAAAACTAAATATGGAAGGTCATTATGTGGATGTTAGGATATTCTCCATGGTTTTCTTAAAATTTTGGGATCTCAAACGGTAGTTTGGCAGGGATAAGGGGGCAGAATGGGGCGTGTTGTATGGGATCATTTTTTAAATGAAAAAAATATGGTAGATATAAGGTAGCAAAGAAAGGTAGTTGTCGGTTTGATTGCGAATACTGGTAATATGGATGAAACATCATAGTACCAGTAGGACCATACATAGGTTGGTATGGCATGTTAAATCCTGATAGTCCAGCCATATATGGTTGAGTGGCTCGGGGAGTGGGGTTCATGGGGTTTATTGGTTGAGTGGGAAAGGCTCCTTGCAAATATATTCCCAATGGATTGGGTTGAACCCATGAAGTATTTGGCACTCTCAGATATGGTAAACCACTAAAATGCCTATAGGGTTTACCAAAACATTCTTCCCCCAGGGGTGAGGTGGGTTTCCAGTGTGGTATTTTCCCCAAACCGGTGCTAACCTCTAGCTGGTTGTTGACCCAAAACCTATTGTTTCCCCCCCAACTAGTTGTTGGATCCAAGTAGGTTGTTATTTCCAAGGTGGTTTTTGTCCTACAGATGAAGGTTCCCCCTATTTTTTTGTTGTCTCTATATTGAATATTGTTCTGAAGCCAATGGTTTCCCTCCAACTACAACTTGAACTRCAACTGAAGKTTTCCCCCAAGTTGGAAACTGAACCATAGTTGAGTGTTTCCCTCCAGTGGGGTACTAGACTACAGACGAAGGTGTCCCTCCAGTTGTAACATGACCCCAAAGTGTATCTAGAATATTTTGTTGAACTATTATTAGGTTAACACCTTGATTGGGTAAAGGAAAAATGAAGCTACTTGTCACAGGACCTAAGGTAGCAGAACTGCTGGCCACTAGACTATATGGAGTCCATAAAGGATGACCAAGTAGTTCTCTTTATGTATGCAAGTGTGCAGCTAGAGATGCAGGAAGAGAATTTTTACTCACTCGTTGTTGAGTCGGGGTAACAAGGGTCAACGATGTTTCCTGCAAAGAAGAAATTCCAACAGTGGTAATGTGTGTCAGGGTGGCTATCTCAAGATAAAGTGGGGGAATCACTATTCCATATGTATGGTTAGATGTTGATGCATGCATGCCAGAATATATCCTACTGTACATATTGGGTGGAAAGCATAAGAAGAAAAAATATCAATATACCTTGTTGAAGGAAACTCAACAAGTAATGGGTTATAAGGACCAATAAAAGGGGAATTTTCAAAAGGGATAGAGCCTTCATGTATGGTTTTGACCACTCCTTTGTGATGGTCACTTGGGGGAGATATTCTCTTGATTTTAGAAGCAACCCCTTCGTTAATAGTTCTTTCATTAGAAGGGTTCTATGGAAGATTGTGTTCTTCAAGATCCAACCCTTGCATTATTCGATATCTTTGAAGACCTTGGTCAACCATAATGAAAGTATAATAGAAATAACGATCTCTAAGGCCATATATGTATGTCGAAAGAACATACCCCTAAGAAACAAATCTATAATTAATCAACCAAACAACAATATATAGAAGGATCTTTCAAAGACAGGATGCCAAGACATCAATGAAGATATGAGAAGCAGTTACCCCGACGTCCATGTAACATCCCTTCTTAGTGAAAGCAACCCTTTCTTTGTGAGATCACCCTCCAAGGGTACTGAAAGTGTGATACGATGTTTGCACCAGGTACCATGGGAATCCCCCCATAGTCACCTATGTAGTTACCTAGGAAAGGTTACTAGGGTTACCAAATCGCAATAGACCCACTAGTACATATTGAAAAATTTGCGACGAACTACTTGCAACGAAAGTAGATTTTAGTTGCAAAAATGAAGATAAAGATTTAAATTTATCTTTCTTTTTTTAATCAGCCCACGTTCGTCACCTAGGTGATGACCTCTATCTTTCGTCACATAGTTTGTCGCATGGGAGACACTACAAATATTACCGTTGCACTGTTCAAAATCACCCAACTATTTGACAAAGTCAATATTGACTTGGTCAACGCTTGTTGTAGAGTGCCTCACATGCACGACGACACAAATATTATAGTTGAAATATTCAAATAGTCACCCAACTATTTGATAAAGTCAATATTGACTTGGTCAATGTTCATCGAAATGAAATAAAATATATAAATATTTAGCAAACTAGTGATGTTGCGACAATCTTGCTATAACAATGACAGTTCATAAAAGGTATTTTTGTGCGTAATAATAATGGTGGAAAATATTAGAGGTGGGAAAAAAAGTAAAGAGGGTGAAAAGGGTGATGGTAGATGTTATTTCCCTTGCAAAAAATTTAGTTTTACACGTCCTATAAGAATTTTAATAACATAGAAAAAACATTGTAGGAAATATGGGCACATTGAAGGGGTATTGAATGAATATTGTCCCATGGTACATAGCTATATATATATAGTTTGAATATTTATTATACACACTAATTTTTCATGATTGTTTGTAATTATAAAGTTGGAGTTGCCCCCTAACTTTCTGCACAATGCTACACCAAGTAGTACTAGAAATGATGTTGTACAAGTTGAGGAACATGAAGAAAATGAGGATCTCATGGAAGAAAATTATGGGACAAATCAAATGATCCAAGATTTTTTTGCTCACTTGGATGAGGATGGGGACAATGATGGTATTTATGATGGACCTCTATTACAAAAGGAAAATAAATGACTTTGTAAAGGATCAAGATAAAATATTCTCTCTTATACATTGTTGCTAGTGAACTTAAAGGTTATGAATCATTTTTCAAACACGTGTATGACACAGATCCTAAGGTATGTAATATGTTTCATCTCATATACATAAATGTTGACTTCTGCATATCTTTTCTAGTGTTAATTAATTTGTAAAATAAGAATTCAATATTTACGATTAATATTCTTTACATTAACTAGTAATTATTTGTTATGTTGTACATTGTTAGGTGAATTTTTGTTACCATTGTCAAATATTTTACCTCGCACATATCGAGATTTTCTTTCCATTATGAAAGAAATTGGAATGGAGTATCAAGCTATAGATGCATGTCCTAATGATCATATTATATATTATGGACAACATGCATAAAAAAGAGAATGACTGCAATGTCTTATAAGTAGATATCGATTAGATCAAGTAACGGAAAATGTGCCTCGAAAGGTTCTTCGCCATATTCCCATAATTCCACATTTGTGGAGATTGTTCAAGTGTGAAAGCATAACACAATTTATGGATTACCATGCATGGAACATAATTGGTGATGGTGTTCTTTGAATGCATGCAGATGGTTATGCATTTAGGGAAATTGAGGAAAAATGGGTAGATTTAAAAGATGAACCTCATAATGTTAGGATTTCATTGGCAGTTGACGGTGTTAATCCATTTAGAGATATTAGGTCTATTTACTCAGTGTGGCCTATTTTTGTTATCAACAATTACATTCCTCCTTGGATGTCAATAAAGAGGGAGCACATAATGTTGACAATGATTATTCCAGGTTTTTTTTACATTAATTGTTTTAATGCAACATTTTCATTTATTTTGTTTTTTGCATAATATATTGTGTTTATTTATTTAGTTATATATACATATCATGGTAGTAATTATGTGTAATTTCAAACAATTAGGTAAGTACCAAGTTAAATATATGAATATATATATCGATCCTCTTATCGACGAGCTACTGAAGTTATGGGTTGTCATCACTATGTATGAGATCTGTAAGCCAATCGGGGAGAAGAAATTTCAATTCTGTGGAATACTTGTATGGAAAATTCATGATGCTCTAGGACTAACACATTTTTGTGGTATGTAGCATTATGTTTCACTTTAATACTATATAAGTTTTTAAATATATCATGCATGTTTTTTAAATAATCCCATCATATAATTGACATTAATCCATCTGACGTTGCAAGTCTTCAAATGAAGGGTGAATTTGCATGTCGAGTTTGTAGTCCTAATATGAAGTATATGTTATCACGCAATTTGTACTTTCACAAAGCCAAAGGCAAGTGGGTGCTAAATTGGCATAACAAGGAGGATGTCCTATCACTGTCACCTTAACAAGACACCTCTTTATATTTAGGAGTGGTATCTCAGGGAAGATGTCCCCAGTGACCTGGGGGTTCAAGAAGGCTAAGGAAAAATATTAAGAAAGTCCCACCCCTCTCACAGGTCACTCTGATCAAAAGTTCCAAGGGTTTAAATGAGATGAAGCAAAATAATATTTAAGTGTACCTGCCCAGAACAAGACAACAAGAAAAGATGTTATTTGCAAGTACCATATGATGCTAGTTCTTCATAAAACCATAGAATTTTGATAAAATGAACAAGCTAATATAAAAGATGAAGAAAATACAAGTATTTATAAAAACAATATATATTTATCAATGGCTTCACGATTATGCCTCAATAAAGCTTAAAAAATGAAAAGAAATGATAACATAAACTTGACAAAAAGATAGTAATTGTCAGAATCAATGATAGAAATGTATAATCAACTTTAAACCTTGCTTTTAAGATGAATTTGTTGTTTTTATAGATGGCTTTAGAAATATTTTACAACAACAATAAATTAGATAGTAATTTAGTCTAATCTAAAGTTAGAAATAGTTAGTAAAAGTCTTAAGGTAGATGGTTTAAGAGTTTGTTTGGACAATCAATCACTTGCAAGGTATGAACTAGTGCCTTTTAGGGTAAATGGAGTCAAAGTTTGCAACGAAAATTATTAGAGGGAAACAAAAAATGATAGTAGATGAGCTAAAGGAAAGGGAATATGATTGAGGTGTTAGTAACGTAAGGCCTCAATATCTAAAACCCTAGAAGGAAAAGATGCTAGAAAGTAGGTAACCATAGGCCCTAGCGATTTCCTTGATCTTTAGATCAAACTTGAAATAAATGTATGAACCTTAATGAAGCAATCATACTAGAGTGCTACAAAGGTAGGGATATAGTATATCCTTCAAGGGAGGCGTTCTCTAGAAAAATCAAGTAGGTGAAGAGTTATAAAGAAAATGACAATAACATGTGTGTTTCCCCTAGGGTTTCAAACTAGCAATTTCATAATCTTAGAAATGAATAAGCAAATTCACCATTCAAAATAAAGAAGGATTGTAGATTTCTACTTACTTCATCAAGAATAAGCTAGAAACAAACCCTAGTTGAAGACTTTCCACCATGACAATGCAACAACGCACCAAAATAGCTTATTGCAAGAGTTGTGCACCACTTCATTTCAACCAATAAGCCTTAAAAGAGGCCAAATTTCAGACCTCACACTTGTGTGTGTGTGAAAGGTGATGAAAAAATGAAAGTTTTGACACTCTATTTATACAATACAAATGACCTTTAATTACATTTTAGGTCAAAAAAGGCCGACATGTCCAGTTTACATCAAAAATCCAATTTTACATAAAATTAACAATCAAAACCCTAATTTTGTCTTTTAGGGATGATGTCATGCCCCTCCTAGGTTGACGTTAGGCCCCTTCATGGAACGCTATCCCTTGAAAGTGAAATGTTAGGCCTCAAAAGGCCTCAGAGGATACCACACATGCCAATCAAGTCATCCTCATGCCAAAACCCTAACTGGATGATGTCAAGGCTCAAAATGATGATGTCAGGGGACATCAAGGACCAACGTCATGTTGGGAGGGAAAGACCCCCCTAGGTCCAGGCCTACCAAATTGCCTCTGGTGGAACACCCTCCTTTTTATCTAGTGCAAGCCTCTGGTATCCCTCTGCCTCTAGTATCCCTTTACCCCTAGTTGGGGTCACAACATCCATCTGGTGGGATTTTATCCCTATGGAGGTCCAAAATAATCATCTCCCCATATGTACATGTCTGTTGGTTATGGTCATGCAAAAAGAATAAGTACTCCCTCCATGGGATCATAAGTCACATGGATCATAGAAATATCAATCACATCTAATAATCAAGTTACCCAAACATGTGCATCAAAAACCCATTCACCCAGATTAATTCTCAAAGGCATTATACTACTTGAAAATCTAGGTTTGGATAAGGTCTCAGAATGTCCTATTGGGATAATCCTCCTCAGGTGTTGGGTATTTCCCAGGTGAATACCAATCTATGTCATGTAAATGCAGGATATGTTGTAGGGGATGTTTGGGCAAGGGGTGCAGGGATAACAAAGAAATGTAGGTCTTACCCGTGGGTGCCTCTATAGAGGGAAAGATGCACCTTGTCATGGATGCCATTGTTTCCTAGCCCATTCAATGCCTTTTACTCTTTGCCTTATTTGTTTTTCTTTTCAAGAGAATAGTTGGAGGACACTGTCCTAGCGTGGTGACCAGTGGTGGTAGCGTTACCCACAAGTATTTCATGGAAATGGGAAGGTTGGCTCGTGATGAGACCCCCTTTCTCTTGGATATGCCACCGAGAGACACTACCCTAGTTTGGTGACTAGATGAATAGTAGTTTCATACCGCTACATGTCCATGGACCTAATAGGCCAACTTGTGATGAGACCTCCTATCCACCAACTAGGCCTTCAGTTTTATTTTATTTTACAGGTCCCCTTTTCTTGATGAGAATCATTTTATTTCTTTCTCGGGAATACCTAGGAAAAGAATCTCAAGGTTTCATCTTGGCTTTTAACTTTTTCCAGCTACTTTTACCCTTTGAGCCTTTAGCCCCTTCTTCCCACAAGGCAAGGTACAACCCTTACTATCTTGGAAAACCCAATGCCCAAACCAATGTAGGGGAAACATGAGAGGGACAATAATGAAAAGTGGTAAGTATGGAAGGAATGGACGATGAAATTTCATAGACCCACCCAGTGGAAACTCATCCCTAAGGAAACCAACTTACTAGGGAATTGTGTCATCCCCCCTAGGTATGGACAAGTTAAAGAGCATAGTTTCCAATCAAACATCATGAAACAAAAGAGAAATCAATGAACATATTCAAATGATTTGAGAGTCAAAGTGACACATACCATGATACCCAAAATCATTAAATCATGGAGAAATACCCACTGCTAATTCAAAACAAGGTCAATGGGATGGATGTTGTTGTTGCTGATAGATGGGAGGCACTGAAGAAAATGTGGGCCCTCCAAGGCCAATATGAAGCCATATGTCTCTCGGTACTCCATGTCTAGGACCTGTGGGCCTTGAGAAATAATCTCCTTAGTTATCCCTAGGATAGGGGATAACAGCTAGCTCCAACTCGGGGACATGTGCTCACCGTAGAGCACATGAGAACCTCAACATCTCTTGCATGACCTATGATCTTCTAGATCTCAACAAAAATTATTAGTAATCTCTTGGGGTGGTGATATCACCCTTCTCTCATATATGATACAATGGAATAAAAAGTAAGAAATAATATATATACAAATGAAACTACAACTATACTACTATAGCATGATATGCAGATGGTATATACAATGAATGCAAATGCCTACCTACTTACCTATTGGTTGAATGATAGGTGTAGTCAAATATTCAGTGAAACCATCCTAGCAATGTCTCATAATACTTGGCTTTGTGCTTCATCATAAACCAAAACAATGATAAGTCAAGCACAAAAATAACATGAGTTAGGAAATGTATTGTATCATCAGAAATTGTAAAGTATAGCTCATGGAGGTGAGAGGGAGGGAAAAAATTATTCCAATTCACACTCTTAGGAAAGTTCTCAATCCATATTAGAAATGGATCGTGAAAAATCAAAGTTTCGAAATACTAAGTCAAAGAGTCTGAAGATTGGCTACCTTGGACATCTTCACATTATGAGCTATGGACTAGTGAGAATCTAGAGGATGACTGACAATTTCTTAAGGGAAGGCTGAAATACTGAGATAATAAACTTCTTCTTGAGATATTCAACCTACCCTTGAATTCTAAAGGTAAGATTTTTCTTAGAGAAAACATAAGACAAATGACATGCTTCCTAACTACACCTTTAGTGACATAGAGAGATAAATAGTCGAAGGGAGCTAGAAAACATTGTCACAAGGATCCTTGTTTGGGAAATAAATGTCATCACTTCTATCAATATATGAGCACAATGATGGTTGATAATATTCCTCATGGAATAAATCCAAGTGCTCAAATGAATACTCATCAAAATATTCAAGGTATGATACGAAAATCATTAGGAGAACATAGGACCAGGTCATCCCTGGGTGTCTAAAAAATATTTTTAATCATATCATATCCTTGTTTCCAAATGTCAAAATTATTAGTAACCTCATATGATAATTGTAAAGTAAATATTTGTAAATGACCCTCAATGTCATAAATGGGATCCTCATCTGAACCAATCACATCCCACTTACATCTTCCAACATGTATGAACTCATAAATATTATCAACCATGTCACTACCTTTGTCATAACATGAAGGATTTAAAGCATCCAAGGGCTCCTCTAATACTTCTTCACTTTCCAAATCATAAAATAAGGCATCATCAAAATCTTGGAAAGGGAAATAACTTACTGTGTTCACCTATTGTTGTGAAGGAGCGTCAATGGCTTGGATGACTTCATCAAATGAAATAGGATCCAACACATCATCCCCAAAACTCATCTCTTTAATCATATCTTCATCAGAAAATAAAGGACTTAGCTCTTCCAAGGGTTCCTTTAGTTCTTCACCTTTTAAATCATAGAATAAAGTGTCATCAGAAAACTGGAAAGGAAAATGACTCACCTCATTCTCTTCATATTGTATAGGAGAGATAGGATCTTGGAGAGCTTCATCAGATGGAGGAGCAGATACTAATGATTCATCCTCATAATTCACTTATTTAATTAAATCCTTACTACATTTGATCGAATTACATAAAATATATTGTTTCTCTTCAAGGGGTTGACAACTTTCTTCATAAATTTCTCCTTTTATATCAAAGGGTTCTTGGTATTGAGTATGGTACGCATTCTTGAATCTCCCATAATCTCAGTGGTGAATCCTTTGTCCTTTAGGGATACTGCGATATTTTGAAGGTCATCTTCATATGTTAGGCATTGTGGTGTCAAAAAATCAATAAACCTACTGATGTGGTCTACGAAATATGTTATACCCATATCTTCGCAAAAACTCTTAAACCAATCATGTAAAAAATATGGCAGACAAAGTATGAACATTTTTACCATAACATCCTCCCCTCCCAATTATATCTCACTTATATACTTCAAGAATTCTACAATGTGAATAATTCAGATGCCTCCAAATCTTGGAGAGTTGTTCAACCATTTTGTATCAAAATAATGCGGGTATCCTTGAAAACGTTTGAAATCAATAGTCGGATACACTTGTTCCCAGGGTGCCATGATCCCATAAATTGGAAATATTACAGAATTGAGAGTAAGGTGGAACCTTGGAAAAGGTTAGTGGAGTCGCCAGATAATTTTCTTGAAACTATCAAAGGGATGAGGGGATCACCCTCAGTGGAGTTGCCAGGTAATCTTTGTAAGATAAAGGCTTTCGAGAAAAGTTTTGTCTTGAGGAAAATTGACTCAAGTTTCCCCGACAATGGCGCCAAAATGTTATAGCGCAATTTGTACTTTCCCAAAGCCAAAGGAAAGTGCATAATAAATTGGCGTAACAAGGAGGATGTCCTATCATTGTCACCTTAACAATACACCTATGTTTGTTTAAGAGTGGTACCCTAGGGTAGACGTCCCTAGTGAAGTGGGGTTTGAGAAGGATAAGGGAAAATATTAAGAAAGTCCCACCCCTCTCACAGGTCACTTTGATCAAAAGTTCCAAGGGTTTAAATGAGATGAAGAAAAATAATATTTAAGTGTATCTGCCCGGAACAAGACAACAAGAAAAGATGATATTTGCAAGTACCATATGATGTTAGTGCTTCATAAAACCACAGAATTTTGATAAAATGAATAATATGATGTAAAATCTGAAGAAATTAGAAGTATTTATAACAACAATATATATTTAGCAATAGATTCATGATTATGCCTCAATAAAGATTCAAAAATGACAAGAAATGATAACATAAACTTGACAAAATGATAGTAATTGTCAGAAGCAATGATAGCGATGTATAATTAACTTTAAACCTTGCTTTTAAGATGAATTTGATGTTGTTATAGATGTATGTAGCAATATTTTACAACAAAAGCAAATTAGTTAGTAAGTTAGTCTAATCTAAAGTTATAAATAGTTGGTAAAAGTATTAAGGTATATGGTTTAAGAGTTTGTTTGGTCAATCAATCACCTGCAAGGTATGAACTAGTGCCTTTTAGGGTAAATGGAGTCAAAGTTTGCAGTGTAAATTCTTAGAGGGAAACGACAAATGAAAGTAGAATTTTTAAAGGAAAGGGAAGATGATTGAGGTGTTAGTAACCTAAGGTCTCAATATCTAAAACCCTAGAAGTAAAAAATGCTAGAAAGTAGGTAACCCTAGGCCCTAGCGATTTCCTTCTTCTTTAGATCAAACCTGAGATAAATGTATGAGGCTTAATGAAGAAATGATACTAAAGTGCTACAAAGGTAGGGCTCTAGTATATCCTTCAAGGGAGGTGTTCTCTAGCAAAATCAAGTAGGTGAAGAGTTATAAAGAAAAGGACAATAACATGTGCTTTTCCCCTAGGGTTTCAAACTAACAATTTCATAATATTAGAAATGAATAAGAAAATGCACCATAACCATTCAAAAAAAATAATGATTTCATATTTTTACTTCCTTCATCAAGAATAAGCTAGCCAAAAACCCTAGTTGAAGACTTTCCACCATGAAAATGCAAAAATACACCAAAATAGCTTCCTCCAAGAGTTGCACACCACTTAATTTCCGCCAATAAGACTTAAAAGAGGTCAAAGTTTAGACCTCACACTTGTGTGAGTGAAAGATGATGAAAAAATGAGAGTTTTGACTCTCTATTTATACAATACAAATGACCTTTAATTACATTTTAGGTCAAAAAGGCCGACATGTCCAGTTTACATAAAAAATCTATTTTTACATCAAATTAACAATTAAAACCCTAATTTTGTATTTTAGGGATGATATCATGCCCTTCCTAGGGTGATGTTAGGCCCCTTCATGGAACGTTATCACTCCAAAGTGAAATGTTAGGCCTAAAAAATCCTTAGACACTGCCACACGTGCCAATCAAGTCATCCTCATGCCAAAACCCTAACTGGATGACATCAAGGCTCAAAATGATGATGTCATGGGCCTTCAAGGATCAACATCATGGTGGGAGGGAAATACCACCTAGGTCTAGGTCTGCCAAAGTGCCTTTGGTGGAACGTCCTCCTTTGTCTCTGGTGCAAGCCTCTGATATCCATCTGCCTCTAACTAGGGTCACAACATCCATCTGGTGGGATTTTAGCCCTATGGAAGTCCAAACTAATCATATCCCCATATGTACCTGTCCATCGGGCATGGTCATGYAGCAACAAAAAGTATGCCCTCCATGGGCTCATAAGTCACAGGGATCATAGCAATGTCAATCACATATAATAATCAAGTTACCCAACCATGTGCATCAAACCCCCTTTCACCCAGATAAATGTTGAAAGATGTTATGCTATTTGACAAGCCAAGTTTGGAGAGGGTCTCAGGATGTCCTATTGGTATAATCCTCCTTGGGTGTTGGGTGTTTCCCAGGTGAAGACAATTCTAGGTCATGTAAATGCATGAGATGGTGTAGGGGATGTTTTGGCAAGGGGTGTAGTGATAACAGGGAAATGTAGGTATTACCTATGGGTTCCTATATAGAGGGAAAGATACACCTTGTCATGGATGCCATTGGGTCCTAGCCCATTAAATGCCTTTTACTCTTTTTCTTCTTTCTTTTCCTTTTCAAGAGAATCCTTGGAGGACACTGTCTTAGCATGGTGACTAGTGGTGACAGCGTTACCCACAAGCATTTCATGGAAATGAGAAGTTTGGCTCGTGATGAGACCCCCTTTCTCTTGGCTATGCCACAAAAAGACACTACCCTAGTTTGGTGACCATATGAATAGTAGTTTCATACCACTACATGCCCATGGACCTAATAGGCCAACTCGTGATGATACCTCCTATACACCAACTAGGCCCTGAGTTTTATTTTATATTACATGTCCCCTTTTCTTGCTGAGAAGACTTTTATTTCTTTCTTGAAAATCCCTGGGCAAAGAATCTCAAGGTTTCATCTTGGATTTAAAATTTTTCCATCTACTTTTATCCTCTGTGCCTTTAGCCCCTTCTCCCCACAAGCCAAGGTGCAACCCTTACTAGATTGGCAAACCCAATGCCCAAACCAATGTAGGGGAAATATGAGAGGGGCAATGATGAAAAGTGGTAAGTATGAAAGGAATGGATGATCACCTTTCATAGACCCACCCAGTGGAAACTCATCCTTAAGAGAACCAACTTACTAGGGAATTTTTTCATTCCCCTCAGGTATGGAGAAGTTAAGGAGCATAATTTCCAAGAAAATGTCATGAAACAAAAGAGAATTCAATGCACATATTAAAATGTTTTGAGAATCAAAGTGACACATACCATGATACCTAGACTCATTACCTCATGGAGAAATACCCACTGCTACTTCAAAACCAGACCGATGGGATGGATGTTGTTGTTTCGAATAGATGGGAGGTGCTGAAGAAAAGATGGTCCCTCCAAGGCCAAGCTCAAGTCACATGGCTCTCGATACTCCATGTCTAGGACCTATGGGCCTTGAGACATAATATCCTTAGTTATCCCTAGGATAGGGGATAACAATATAATCATTCAAAAATTTTAGGAAAGGTGGTGTTTGATGAGTATAGGCACCTCCTCCCTAAGAACCATAGGTATCGTACTACTGAAAAACATATTTTCAATGGGAAAGAAGATACTGGATTAGAACCACGAAGAATGAAACCTCATCTATGGAGGTTGGAGTATAATAGGAATCGTCAAGGTACACAATTTATTTTTGTATCGTATATGTAATGTTTTGAATTTCTATTTTAATAATTATTGAATCTGTTTTACCATTTTTGAATTGTTGTGATTTCTTTTATGCTTCGTGATGAAGGCCACCCTCATGAAGGTGTTAATAATGGTCTTCTACGAGGAATGAAATGTTATCCCACTCAATTCATGAGGTTTACCTACTATGAGGATCTAAAAATATCTCATTTGTTTGATACAATGCATATCAGAAAGAATGTGATAGAAACATTATGGAAAATCATATATAGTAGGAGGGATAAAGAAAAAAATTGTCAAAATTTGTATTGACATTCATGAAGATAATCATGCAATGCGAAGTGTAATCCGATCAAATAGTGATGTAGCACGAAATAATTACCTTCCATGGTTATTAATAGAGAAACAAAGCAATGATGTAAAATAGGTCATTTAGAGAATTAAATTTCCCACATGTTTTGCTTCAAACATAAATAATCACAAAGAAAGGTGAATTTGGTGGGGTAAAAACACATGATTGGCATACCTTCATTAAGGTAATAATTTTGGTATACATATTTATATATTGGCCATATACATCTTTTAATATTTTTAGTTTTTTTTTTGTCTACTTTGGTCAAAACAAATAACGATACATTGTTTTTGATATAGTATGTTCTACCGCTATCTCTCCCAAACGAAATTGACAAAAACGTCAAACACGTTATATATGATCTTGGAAAATACATGAGGTAAGTAGCTTTGATTTATATTATGAAAAATTTTCATTCAATTTTTTTTTGTACTTAATGACATGTGTTTTACTTGTAATGTAATATATTATATTATGTTATAATGTTGAAACATGTTATTTTCTTGTGTCGTGATCTATAGATGGTTATCATTGAAATAAATCCATGAAGATGATATAAATTATTGGAAGAGAAAATTCCTAAGCTAATGTGTGAAATGAAAAAGTATCTACCTTCAACATTTTTCAATGCACAAGAACACTACCTCATACACCAAGTTGAGGAGATTGAAATGTGTGGACTTGTACACACAAGGTCAATGTGGATGGTGGAGAGGTACTTGAGATCATTGAAGGCTTTGGTTAGACAAAGAACACATCCTGAGCGTTCTATGGTGGAGGGATATATGGTATATCAGTCCATGGTGTATATTAGTCAGTATCTTCCTAAATTAGTAGTTCCAACTATGCATGAAGTGGATCGCATTTGGGATGTGAAATCCATAAAAAATTTGAAGTTTAGGAGCACCTGTTGGGGAAAGGTAGAATGAAAACACTCAGAGGTAATATATTAATAATTGTGGAGATTTATATTAATACATATAATTTTTATTTTTTTGTATACGATCATACTCATTAATATATTAATATCTATTATTCATCAATTATTAATAGTTACCATGGTTATAACTAATATTTAATATTGGTGGATATGATTTTTTGATTCAGTTGCTCAATATTGGGATGCACTACATTTATACATTGCAAACAATATTGTTTGGCTGGAAGTATGGATTGAAATATGTAAACAACATCATGGAGGTAGGTTATCATGGAAACAACTATCTGGATTGGTTAGAGAATCTCATCATATCAGTGATGCCAATGTTATGCAAAGGGAAAATGATTTATCATATGGTTTGAAAGATGGTCAGGAAAGAAAATTCACCCATTTTATTCAGTTATTTTATATTATATTAATGTGAATGTAGGTGTGTCTTTTTCATATACTTTCCAAGTTATATAAATATGTTTATTAATTGAAAATTCATCTTTTACATGTCTGACATATTGCAGTTTAAACACCACAATGCTATGTGGTGCAATGGTCGTAAATTCCGCATCAAATAGTTGGATGAAAATAGGAAAACTTTTTATAGTGGTATAACTACAATATTCTAGATCACTAATGTTTCCTTTAGGAGTGACAAACATCCCTAAGAATCTAAAAATAGATACTATGGGTATTTGAATGATATACTTGAGTGTGACTTTAATTCGTTCAAATTATTTTTATTTGGCGTCAATTGGTATAGGTTACAAATACATGAAGACGACGAGGAAAGAAATTTAATTCAACATTCCAATGGATTTCCGATGATTAAAATGATGGTGTTTAAAAGAGGACATGATCACTATGTTTCTCCAAGTCAATTTGAACATGTATTTTACTCAAAGGTTCCAGGTGCAAGGGATTGGTCATTTGTTGTTAGATATGATCCAAGAGGAAGGCCTGTTAAGTATACTCATGTATATGCATAAGATGACATTGAAGAATAAGATGATGTGTCAGATCAGATAGAGCTAGAAGATCATGGGTCGACAGATGAAGAAGATGGAGAAGATGAACTAGACATAGGAGAAATTAATGCAACTCT
This sequence comes from Picea mariana, assembly GCA_032191745.1. Taxonomy (NCBI): domain Eukaryota; kingdom Viridiplantae; phylum Streptophyta; class Pinopsida; order Pinales; family Pinaceae; genus Picea; species Picea mariana. The sequence continues at coordinate 86,363 of JASDQU010306937.1, read as the reverse complement.
TGATGATGATGTTGATGAAAATATGCTTGAAAATGACATTGATGATGATGATGATGATGATAGCATCAATCCTTTAAACACCATTTCTGAATCGGATGATGATACAAATATCAAGTTTGATGAAGAAGAAGATTCAGAAGAAGGATGATACATATGTTGAATTGGATCAGGTACATAACTATATATTTTAATTTTTATGAATTATTCTCTTAAAATAATTTACTTATGTCATGGGTTGATTGCATGTTTTTAAGTTTTATGTAACTTTTTTATATCTTGTATTCTTACATGTTGTTCAATTATTATGTGAAACCTAAAAATAGTCACCATACTAGAGTACGTGGTAAACTAAAAATATCATTTAAAAACACATAATTTCATTTACCTTCATTAATTTGTTTTGGTATTTTCTATGCATGAATCTTACTATGTTGCTTTCGATTATTTTCTATTTTATTGATTGGGTATTGGGTGATTGAGAGTGATGTGAGGGGGAGGGGAGGGGCCATATGATCTTCCACCTTCACGTGGTTGGCCTTGTTCAATAGAGGATAAATTATTATTGAAAGAAAGAGAAGATTATTCATTTTTATACCATCATGATCGTAGATGTCATCATTGTTGTCCTAGAATTGTATCAACTAAGTTTCAATGAACATGTTTGTAATTTCTATGGCATCTTCGTTGAAACTATCTGAAAACATGGGACTTTGGCCCATGAGTTTTGTGGAAAGAAGGTGTTAGATGAGATTTCATATATAAATAATGATTACGTACTAAAATATATATATAATATTGTACCAAAAAAGTACTTATATGAGAGATAAAAGAAAAGACAACAAATAACTAATGATCAAGCACTTGTACAATTTATCAAGTTCTTGTTTAGAAGCGTTACTACATTCCCTTGCAGTACTACAATATATGGGAACACGTGTTTCGAAACTCAAATATGACTCACACACCCACTCTATATATCTGATCTCAGCCTCGTTTCATTCAAACTTTCTCGGATTAATGTGGCGATGCATGGAACTCCCAACAATATACCCATCGTCATGATCTTACTCTTTATTTTCATTTCCTATGTTTTAAAAAACCAACATCATGCGAATTAGGCCCATGCATTTGGTGGTAAGAAGAAGGCACTAGAGGGAATTTCTTATTTAAATAATGATTTTGTACTAATAGTCTTTCATTTATGGAGCAAAGAAGTACTTATATGAGAGAAAAAAATAAAGACGAGAAATAACTGATGAAGCTTGTGCAATTTATATCAAATAGTACTTGTTTATCGATGGTATTACATGTCCTTGGAGTACTAGATGAAGGAACATGTATGTTGAACAAATTTTAAAAGGAACAATGAAAATACATTGTACTAGGATTAGACATGGGAAACAATGACCTGTGAATGGGGCCAACGTTGAATTTTTTTTCAAACTATTTATTTATGCACTGAAATTTGACATGGATAGACTATTCACATGCCTTAATGATATGGGAGGGTTTCTGGACTCAAATATGACTCACACACCAACTTTTTTCCATAATCAATTGTAAGATACCAGATATAATAAATATGCAGAATAGAAATAAAATGTAGAAATTGCAGAATAACAGTCATATATCTAGTATAATCTCCACAATAACACAGAAATGATATAAGAGCAACAACATAAATAGCACTTTGATTCAGAAAGAAATGTTCATAGGCCTCTTCGAGGGGGCAACCTCCAATCGAGCAACGCTCTATTACAATAATCTCCACGTTAGGTTTTTCATACCCTTGACCCTTATTTATACTAAATATGTCTATCAAGAGAAGCATCTAGAGGAAGATCCTTCTAGAAGTGGAAGCTTCTATTAGGTCTTCTTACATCCACCTTATTCTATTTTATTGAAAGGCCTTATTAATATTGACCTTTGTTACATCCGAATATATTAATCTACCTATGTGCGGGCTAGGACCCTAACATGTCCGCCACTTAAAAATAACCTTGTCCTCAAGGCTTGAGATGAGGAAACTATTGCATAATGTTAGCTGGTTCCCAAGTGGCATCTGCTGGATTTGTATCTTTCCAATGGATTATCACTTCCTTGATGGTTCTCTGATGTAGGCAATGCTCACGCTGGTCCAAAATGGCTTCTGGATGTAGCCAGATGGATCCTTCTTCAGCTAACTCGGGAAGGTTGGTTTGAATTTGGCACCTAGTTCCAATCACCTTCTTTAAGCATGAAACATGGAAAACTAGATGTAGCTTCGACTAAATGGGTATAGCTAACTGATATGCAACTTGTCCCACACACTTGAGAACTATATAAGGACCATAAAATTTGGGCACTAGCTTCTGATAATGCTTGGCCTTGAGGAAAGTTTGCTTGTATGGTTGCAGTCATAAAAACACTTGATCACCTTCTGCAAATTGATGTTCGGAGTGACCTTGATCTGCTTGTTTCTTCATGCGATTTTGAGCCATGACCAAGTTCTCTTTAAGGGTATGAAGAATATCCTCTCGAACTGTAAGTGTTTGGTCAACCGCCTGGACGTTCGAGGTACCCAGTAAGTATGAGATAACTGAAGGTGGATTCTGTCCATATACCGCTTCAAAAGGAGTCATGCAAGTAGTTGTATGGTAGGAAGTGTTGTACCACCATTCGGATAGGGGTAGCCATTGAGCCCATTGATGTTTTTTTTCAGAAGAAAAACACCTCAGATATGTTTCCAAACACTTGTTTACAACTTCTGTTTGACCATCAGTCTGGGGATGATAAGTTGTGCTAAGATGCAATTGGGTGCCATGGAGCTTAAATAGTTCTTGCCAAAAATTGCTTGTGAAAGTTGGGTCACGATAAAAAACAATAGAGTGCGACATGCCATGAATCTTGAAGACCTGGTCCATGAAAAATTAAGCCACCGTGAATGCAGTAAATGGGTGTTGAAGAGAACAGAAATGAGAATACTTGGAAAGGTGATCCACAACCACCATTATGACAGATTTATTCCCTGATTTGGGTAAGCCAGTAATAAAGTCCATAGAGATATCCTTCCAAATAGCCGGTGGAATCGGAAGAGGTTGTAGTGTGCCCGGAGATTTGATTTTTTCTCCCTTGTTGCATTGACACACCTCACATTCAGCTACAAAATTACGGATGTCCTGTTTCATACCATCCTAGAAAAAAGAACGTTTGAATCTGTCATATGTTTTGGTGAACCCTGAGTGCCCCACTATGGGTGTAGCATGAAGCTTAGAAAGTACTGTGGATTTAAGCTTTGATTGTTTACTTAAATACAAATGGCCTTTGTATTGAAGCTCATCCTAGAGCCAAGAATACCCTGGGGGAGCTGGAGCCTTGGTCTGCAATTGCTGGATCAGATGCAAACTTTTGGGATCTTGAAGCCATTCTTGGCGCACAGCTTGGAGCCAATCAGGTATAATGAAGAAAAGAGAAAAAAGGGATCTTTCTTCTTCATATTTTTGGGACAGTGCATCCACCACTACATTGTCTTTTCCCTTCTTGTAAATGATCTCATAATCATAACCAAAGAGCTTAGTCACCCATTTTTGTTGCTCCTGGGAGGAAATGCGTTGTTCCAGAAAGTACTTGAGGCTTTGATGGTTGGTCTTGATTTGGAAGTGTTGCCCCAAGAGATAAGGGCACCACAGCTCAACGACATGCAGAATAGACAACATTTCATTTTCATAAATGGGTTTGCCCAGATTCCTTTTAGACAATTACTTGTTGGTGAAGGCCAAAGGTTGACCCTCTTACATAAGGACAAAAATGATTCCTTTCCTTGAGGCATCACATTCCAACACAAAGGTCTTTGTGAAATTAGAAAGGGACAGAACTAGAGTGGAGCACATGGCCGTCTTCAAGGTTTGAAAAGATTGAGCAGTGGCTGGAGTCCAAGTGAAAGAGTTCTTTTTTAGGAGAGCAGTGAGAGGTGCTGCAATCTTTCTGTAGTTCTTGAAAAAACTTGCGATAATACCCTGTTAAGCCCATAAATTCACACAATCTTTTGAGAGTATTTGGGTGCAGCCAATCTTGCATAGCTTCAATCTTTTTCGGATCCACCCTAACGCCATCCTTGCCAACCAGATGACCCAAGTATTCGACTTCTGAGGCACAAAAAGCACATTTGGACTATTTTAGGAAAAGTTGGTGCTAGGAGAGGATATGGAGAACTTGATCCACATGAGTAAGATGGTCGGTCCAAGTTTTTCTATAGATGAGGATTTCATCAAAGAAAACTAAGACAAAATGATGGAGAAAGGGATGGAAGACATGATTCATGAGGCTTTGGAAGGTGGAGGGGGCATTACACAAGCCAAAGGGCATGACCAAAAAATCATAGTGGGCCTCATGAGTGTGAAAGGCCATCTTGGGAATGTCTGCCTCTTTCATACGTATCTGGTGATAACCCAAGCGAAGATCAAGTTTAGTAAAGAATTGGGCACCACTCAATTCATCTAGGAGGTCATCAATGACAAGAATGGGAAATTTGTCTTTAATGGTCAGTTTGTTGAGGAAGTCAGGACACATTCTCCAAGAACCTTCTTTCTTCAGGACCATGACTACAGGAGAAGAGTAAGGGCTCGTACTAGGGCAGATAATGCCTGCATTAAGGACTTCCTGGACCATTTTCTCAATTTCATTTTTTTGTGAGAAGGGGTGGCGATATGGACGGATAATGGGAGGAAGGCTTCTAGGTACAAGGGGAATGGAATGATAATGAACATCGCAGGGAGGAGGGATGCCTTGGGGAGTGGAAAATACCATTTGATGTTTAGAAAGGAGAGCTTGGAGGTCATGCAGCACCAAGGGTGTTTCTATTGCTTGAATGGCACAGAGTTGGGAAATGACACCAGAATGACCTTTTTTGTGCAGCTTTTCCATGCGATGGGAACTAATGACCTCAGGTGAACCAACAGTGATGCCTTGGAATTTATATCGGTGGCCTTCCTGGTTGAATTGCATGGTTAATGCATTAAAATCCATGAGAATTGGACCCAAAATTCTTAGCTAGTTTGCACCCAACACAATGTCACAACCACCCATGTCTATAGCAAACATATGGGATTTTAGGTGGTAGTCACCGATTTGGAGACACACATTTTCATAGCACCCTCCACATTTCATGGAACCACCATTGGCAATCATGATTTGGAAATTGTTGACAGCATGGATGTAGCAATGAGTTTCTTGGGCAATGCGGTGATGAATAAAATTATGGGTGCTTCCACTATCAACCAGAATGATGACCTTCTGATGCTTGATGTAACCAATTAACTTGAAGGTTTGGGGAGCGGAAAATCTAGTGAGAGTATTGAGGGAAATGACGGGTTCTACTTTGGGAGGGTCTGAGGGAGGGGTTATGTCAGTGATTTTAGGTGACTCGAACACAAGGGGAGTTTCAACATCCTCTTCTGAAATGTCCTCAGAGATGGCCATAAAAAGATTTTGTTCCTTACACTTGTGGCCCAGGAAATATTTGTCATCACAATTATAACAAAGGCCTTTGAGTTGGCATTCAACCATTTCAGCCCTGGTCAATCTTTGGATTTTTAGTGGGGCGGAGGGAGTAGTGGGAGTGACATGTTTAGGGCGAGGGATAAAGGAGGGTTTTTAGTTTTGAGATGATACAACCTATTTTTCTTCTTTATCTCTTTTAGTAGCCTACACCCAAGTCGAGGGTCGAGCCATGAGGACGTGGGCCCGAATCTCCTCCTTGAGGACACTAATAAAACACTCTCGAAAGAAAGCATCAGTCATGCCCTCTATTTGAAAAGCTAGGCGTTCAAAGGCATCTATGAAGTCTTTTACTGTTCTAGATTGTTTCAACTTTGTCAAACAGCCCAAATGGTTGGTGTCCAAGTCAAAGCATTCATAAAGTTCAGTCACAAATTGGGTCCAAGCAATATACCCTTGACGGGAAGTTTTTATCCATTGCCACCATTGCCAACGTTCTTGATCTAGATGAAGAACACCATACTGGAGTTTGGCCAAATCATATGTAATGCCATATAAAGAGAAATAATGTTCCATTTGGGTTACCCAACTAGTGGGGTCTGAGCCATCAAATTTGGTCACATCCACCCGCAGAAAGCGTATGTCACGTTGAAAGTGATGGGACTGAAAGGTATGGGAAAGGGAGGAAGTGTCGCCTTCATGCTTTGGAGGTGCTTCAGAGAAATGGTCATCGGTAGGGATCTTCAGTTTGGTGCAGAGTGATGCAAAGATAGATTCAAGCTGGGTGGTCAATTCTTGTTTGACTTCCTCCATTGAGGATTCCATGTTTGTATTTATGGTAGCATTGATGGACGGATCGATGGAGGCAATAGTAGCACTGAGTTGTTTCACTTCTTTTTGGGTTTCTAGGAAACCAGATTGCATGGTGTTGAAGCGAGCTTCCAGGTCTTGGCTACGGGTATGGGCCATGAGGATGGGTGAACTGAAAAGGGGTGGGCAGGGTCAATTTTTTTTTCAAAAAATGATATGGATGAATGTGATAAGGGCAGAGAGATGAATCCAATGAAATAGGTCTCAAATAATGGTGAAAAAATTTCCAGACTTTTTTTTTTTTTACACCTGCGGAGTTATACTCCAGTCTGAAGAATACTATAGTAATGAAATCCCCAAATGCTTAACCAGAAAGAGATGTGTATTTACTTGGCAACCCGAACACAGTTGCGTGGCAATAGATCTGGTCTGTTTTTAATTTGTTTATGTTTTTCTCCCCCAAGGGTTAGCTATTCAAGGGTTCTACAGACAAGGGTTTTCCCTGTGCTATAGCTCTCTGATATATGTGTGGGGTCTAACAGCAGTACTCGGCCCAATATCTCAGGGAACTAACTAAGGAGGATAGACCGTACCCTTAGCCGTACTACCCGACTACCCAGGTACTAGAGAGTATCTTCTCGAGTGTTTTTCTCGATGACACTATAGTAGTTCAGCGACCGATAGGTTTATCTAAAGAGGGATTCAGTAAATCTAGGCCGATCCATACACAGGTGCCACTCGAAGGGGTACCAACAGGGGTTACAAGGGTGGCCAACAAATGTGCGATTAAGAACCACTTGTATTTCCTGCGTGTATGAATCCCTCAACCATGGGTTTATGCACATAATGATAGATCTCTGTGGTTTAAAGACGCCGGAATACGTCTCTTCTCTGAAAAAAAATTCCCACAATTTCTGCCAAGGAAAGTGCTCTGATACCACTTGTAAGATACCAGATATAATAAATATGCAGAACATAAATAAAATGATAGAAATGGCATAATAACAGTCATATATCCAGTATAATCTCCACAATAACACATAAATGATATAAGAACAACAACAGAAATAACACTTTGATTTAGAAAGCAATGTTCACAGGCCTCTTCGAGGGGGCAACCTCCAATCGAGCAATGCTCTGTTACAATAATCTCCAAGCTAGGGTTTTCATACCCTCGACCCTTATTTATACTAAATATGTCTATCAAGAGAAGCATCTAGAGGAAGATCCTTCTAGAAGCGAAAGCTTCTATTAGGTCTTCTTACATCCGCCTTATTCTATTTTATTGAAAGGCCTTATT
>JASDQU010306937.1:36501-65094 GCA_032191745.1 Picea mariana | reverse complement strand
GTATCAATGACAACTCATTGATCCATCTTCATCTATGCATTCTCATCAAGAACAATACATATTATATTACATCAATCATCAATCAATCAATCCTTTGACATCAATCAATCACTTGACATCAATCAATGACATCAATCAATCAAACCATTGGCATCAATGACAACATGATCCAACATATCCTTCCATAAGGATTAATATATGGTGTTACTCTACCTCAAGGGTTTTCTCTATTTCTTGTGCTAATGTTATGGTTAATGGTTTATGGTTTATTCTTGGTTATTTATGAGGTATATTTACAGATTTGGTTTAGGTACTTAACAATTGGTATCATAGCACTTTCCTTGGCCAAAGAAGAAAATATTTGCTTTCTCTTTTTGCAGAATTTTTTCTAGGGAAGAAAAAGAGGGTGGCGCACTTCAGGTTTAGATATAAAGATTTATGAGTTGAATTTGGAAAAAAAAAAATTGAATATTTGAATTCCTCTCAGAAAAATACGCAATTTAAAAAAAAAACTCAACCGAAACGGAGTTCGGGAAGTAAAGTTATGAGCATTTTAAATTCAGTAGTTTTTCAGAGTTTTTCCAGAAAAAACCACAATTTTCTGTCGTAACTTATTGTTTTATTTTGGGGGGTTTTTCATAGCAAGATGTATTTTACAAGGAAATGTGATGGCCCCAGTATTGATTCATTCATTAAAGAAAGAAAATCAGCATGGGAAGATACTTGGCCCCATTGGGTAGATCTCAAATTGCAAGGTGATGCTGCCATTTGGTGGAAGTCGTTTGATTATAAGGAGATGATGAAACTCTCCAATGCAGAATTTGAAAAAATATTGTTAGAAAAGTGGTCTCATGGAGAAAATAAGGATAAAGAGAGGACCAAGATTTTATTTTCATGTGAAAAATCTATATTACAGGTTCATGGTTGTATTCATAAAGAAAATATCGTTGTTTCTATTAACCCTAGTTGCATGCATAATTTTATCAATGTTCAGTTGGTTAATAGATTGCAAATTCCAATAAAGAATATTCAAAGCACACATGTTGAGGGTGAAAAGGTTCAAATTTTTAAAGATTTAAATATTACCATGGATAAATATGTTCTGCATTCATATTTTTATGCTATGGATATGGATGAAGTGGATATTGTTTTGGGATATCCTTGGATAGAATCAGTGGGTACCATTAATATTAATTTGCAAAAGAAGTTTTTAAAGTTGTGGTACAAGAAAAATAAAATCACATTGTAGGATGTGTCTCTTATTAAGAAATATGGACCCATGGAGGCTAGCAAAGAATTTATTACCCAGTTTGAAGTTGAATTAGAGGCAGAGTCTATAGAAGGAGATGAAGCAAAACTAAAAGAAGGACATAATCAGGAAGCTAAGGAGGTCATTGAATCAAAGGCACAAAGTGTTGCAGATTTGAAGAAAAAAGAACAAATTCCTATAGTTGTTGTATATCTCCATCCACATCATATAGAGATGCAAAATTCATCAAGGCAAGGGCATGTGCATGAACACATTTATGCACCAGCAAGGCACCAGACAAGAAACTGATCAAGAGGTGCATGGAGGACTACCAACACTACGGGAAGAGCTCAAGCTATAGAAACAACCCCATGGCAACCCCAACATGATGCAGAGAAAGTTAAGGGTGGAAAGGTATCATATAGAAATCATGTTTGACTTCCATTGGGATGGATGGATGGTCGTACTTGGTACCAGTTGGCTACATTGCTTATTCGGTCATATTGTATGGTTTCTTCTCATGTTTCGAGGATGAAAAATGTGAAGGGAGATGGAATGTAGTATACCTAGGGAGGTAATATTGGGTACCTAGGGAGGTACCCAATGGGAATGTAGTTATGTGTTATTAGTGGAAGTCAATTAATGTATGGGAATGTGTTCATTCAATGTAAGGTGGACTAGGTCCTATAGTATACCTAGAGAGGTACCCAATGAGAATGTAGTTATGTTTTATTAGTGGAAGTCAATTAATATATGGGAATGTAGTCAGTCAATGTAAGGTGTACTAGGTCCACTATATTAATAAAGGCCCACTATGGTAGTTGGATGTAATAAATGTGAGAAGGCTCTCTAGAAGGTTCCTAGGAGATAGGGAGAGCTATATAAAGAAGTGTAGGCAATGTAATGAAACATAGTGAAGAATATTGTGATTGTACAAGCAAGGATTGCTTGAGGAGTTTATCCTTCCATAAGGATTAATATATGGTGTTACCCTACCTCAAGGGTTTTCTCTATTTCTTGTGTTAATTTTATGGTGAATGGTTTATGGTTTATTCTTGGTTATTTATGAGGTATATTTACAGATCTGGTTTAGGTACTTAACAATGGATCCTATTATGGAATGGATCCTCTCCTGTTCACTTGCCTCTTCGAGGGGGCATCCTCCTAATGAGCTACTGCTCCAAATACAATACTTCTCTTCATATCCCATTACATTGTTTGAACCCCTTTATATAGTGCTACCATCACCTAAGAACATTTTAGAGGAAGAATCTTCTAGAAGTAGAACCTTCTAAGAATCCTTCTTACATTAATTATATCTAATTACCCATTTATTATATCTAACTACCATAGTGGGCCTTATTTAATAATATAGTGGACCTAGTCCACCTTACATTGAATGACCTCCACTATTATCACTATGGGCCCTCTGGGCCCCTCCACTACCTCTCTATCTACCTTATAGAGGATTTAAAAACTCAAAGATGACTCACGTACCCACTCTATATATCCTATCCTGACCTCGTTTCATTCAAACTTTCTCATATTAATGTCACGATGCATGGAACTCCCAACAGGATACCCATCGTCATGGTCGTGCTCTTTATTTCCATATCCTTATATGTAGTAAAAATCCAGTATCATTCCACTTAGTCCCATGCATTTGGTGGAAAGAAGAAGGCAATATAGGTCATTTCGTATTTAAATAATGATTTCGTACTAATAGTCTTTAATTTATGGAGAAAAGTACTTAGATGAGAGAAAAAAACAAAGACAAGAAATAACCAATAAAGCTTGTGCAATTTATATAAAATAATACTTGTTTATCGACGTTATTACATGTCCTTGAAGTAATAGATGCGGGAATGTGCATGTCGAACTAATTTTAAAAGGAACAACAAAAAAAAATTGTACTAGGACTAGACATGGGAAACAACGACCTGTGAATGGGGCCAACGTTGAAATTTTTTCAAACTATTTCTGTATGCACTGAAATTTGACATGGATAGAATATTCACATGCCTTAATGATACGGGAGGTTTTCTAAACTCAAATATGAATCACAGGCCCAATTTTTTCCATCATCAATTCATCATGTAAACCATAAACCCTATTTTTCTTTCAAAGTACACAAATTGGTTAAAACAAGTTTTAAGTTTGCATCAACCCTTTTTCATTTTTATTTCAGGTTCTACATTGTATATGTATTGTATGTGTGTCATATTTGTAATGAAAAATCCCTCGTTTAATTCATATTTTAATCAACACCATAAAAATATGCATGTCGAGATGGTGTTGTATCAATGTCTCTAAGAATTGCATGCATTGATGGCATAATTATGGTGTCATGGAAGTGTCAGATTTAAATATCATTATGGTGTCATGGTAGTGTCAGGTTTAAATATGCATGCATTGATGATATGGGATTGTTTCCAAACTCAAAGATGACTTACACACCCACTCTATATATCTGATCCTGACCTCATTTCGTTCGAACTTTCTCGGATTAATGTTGTGGTATGATATTTCTAATGAATGTAGGGATTTTTACCTTAAGAGTCTATTGTTTTATTGAATATGGAAATGCATGATTTAATTTTAGAACACTTGTTAAAATTCAAATACATCTATGATCAACTATTAATAATTGGCAGAGAAGTAGATGAGAAATATTTGGTAGTAATTCCATTGAAGAGTCTATCTCTATATTTGAAATTTATGTTCAAACTTTAAATATCACTGCAGTTCTAATTTATGGATGTAAATTAGATCATATATTTTAATATAAATCCGAAGTTCGTAGAACTTTGAAGCACACCAATGTATATGCAATTTAGATCTAAACTAGTTTTGAACACACTTGCATAGAAAGAAAAATAACTATACTTAACAATATTTATTTGTTGTAAGAGGAAAAATAAGCTTCTTTACAAAAGGTATTTTCATAGTATTTCACCAAACCTATCACCAATTAATTTTGTCAAGTATTTCTAATGAACTTAGCAAGCATACATTGAGTTCGTTTTCAAGAAATCACTTCACAATGTGTTACTGAACTTATCAACAATTAAGTTTGTTATCCTAATGAAAATAAAGCTTCTAAGTAATGTAAATAAACTACAACAAACATAGAAGCATACCATTGTTACAACTATGAAAACATGTAGAGTTGAGTGCACAAGCTTGGCAATGGGAGCCCTCCAATGCTTTGCTAGCACACCTAAAGTAAAATCAGATAAGAGAAATATACTAGTATAATAAAATAATGCAACAAACCCATTCAAATAATCAACATAGGTTTGATCTCGAAAACTCCAAAGTCTGCAAATTATATTAAAAAAATATGCTAATTATCCAAGTCTTGGGATATTTATACAAAGGGTTCATAACCACAAATGCTAAAATTAATCTAATCAGTTTCTAAGATCCATGAAAAATGATATTGAGGTCGAACCCCATCTCTTAGATCCATAACCTATGGAAAAATCCCACGAAATCCAAAATTGTCCTGATTTTTGGCTAAAAACAAGGTATTTTTTGCACAAGTGGCCTAGTTTGACCAATGTTGACTAAGCACGTGTGAAGTCCATATATAGAATAAAATGGATTTGTATCTATATGTGGACATAAAGGATCACTCCACATGTTTTATAATTCTCCCAGATGTCCTGCAAGTATATAAACCTCAGAGCTACTATGGGAAGTTGCAACTTCCCGTAATTTCTACTAAAAACTTAATTTTAATGTCTAAATTTTGCAAAAATTCAAATCATAAAAGTAAATGAAAAATTTACCTTAGATAATCAATTTGAAGATAATATGGAGGAAATATGATATATATCAAAGGAAAATGGAGGAAAAAAACATGGATTCTATGGTCAGAATAAGCATAAAAAATGGTACCCAACATCTCCCCCAAGATGAAGGTATTGCATGTCCTCATGCACAAAAATGTCTTTGATCTTCTGTCAATGAACCTCTATCACCTTATATTTCTCCTTAAGTTCATGTTCTCTTCTAACCATACTTCTTGTTTTTCATCCCCCCCATTAGCTATTTTAAGCTTATTGCCTTATGGGTTTGTATTTCTTCTTTGTCATCACTTAGAAGTAGGATTCCTTCTTTTCTAGGTTCCCCCTTTATTGTTTCATATCCACTATTGATTCCAAATTGTTTCCATGAAAGGTTCTATTTTTTTAACTCATGTGCAATAATCATCTTGATGAATCCATGATGATATAAACTTTTCTCCATATTCTTATGTTGTTTTTGGACACCTTTAACCATTTTAGAAAGACTTTGGAGAAAACAGTAAGGTATGTTAATTTCAATATCATTTCTCAAATGATGAAAAAGTTTGATATGATATATATAAATGATGTTTAACCTCCCTTCACAAGTAAATTTCAAAATGTTGTTTAACCTCCCTTCAAAATGAAAATCCCTTTTATTTTTATGTAATTATCTATGCAAAATATGCTTTGCCTATTTCTTCAAAATCCCATCTATGTAGTTTCTTTTTAAACAAAATTTTGTTCAAAATAAAAACAAAAATCCTTCACTTTTCTTCCTCAAGAAACTTTTTTTGCATAAAAAATGTGTCATTATGAAAAATGCATACCTATCAAAGCGCAACTTGAAACAAATTTCTTGATACTCTGTTCAAAATTTCATTTATGTTGATTATTCATCCTTAGTTCTCTTTTATCCACTATCTTTTGTTCAATTTCTCTTTGAAAGTACATAATATTTTTTAGAATAACCATCTCTTCTTTCAAAATGCATAATGAAAGTCGAAATTATGCCAATAAGATACATTTATCAACAAATCTTATAGCCTTACCTCCCGTGGAATAATTACAATTGGTCTCAACCTCTCATTCCTTGATTCAAACTTCTCAATCTCCTCAAATCTCATTTTTCTCCTCGATTTGGGAGACTATGTCTCTCTATTGTTTTATTCTCTTGCTAAATATGCAATTTGTATGTTAACAAATGCAATTGTTAACATACAAAGTCCTTTAACTCATTTTATGCAGTGAATCAATAGAGGAACATGACATTATCTGTGTGGATATGCTAATTCAGAGGTGGAGATAATCATGGATGAGGTGAGTTTGAATTACATTCAAGCTTAGAATACACGGAAACAGAGGATTTCAATATGTAGCAAACACAAAGGCATTTTGGCAACAAAACCAGAAGTAAATCATGGTTATTAGTTAAATGAATATTCAAAGGGATGTGTAAGTAATAGTATGTGTGTAGTTCATGTGCAACTCGTGGTCTGCAACATCACATACGAGTGTGCAAGGTATAAGAAATCATTTGTGAATTTGGAATTGTCATATAAAAAAGAATGCATACGATAGTTGTAGGTGACTTTTGTAAAATCTTGCTTCAGACTTATAACATAATCCACAAGCTCTTCCCTAAATTCCTTTGAAAATTGGCCACTTTTATCCATAGTGTAACTCATTCAAACCACAATTTCTAAACAGATATTCACATGTCTTGTTTTGGCAAGGATTACCCCCTTTGTTTTCATCCAAATATTGCTATGATTTTAGGCCTTCTTGAAATTTGTTTTAGGAATACTTTTTGAGCTCCTTTTAAAGAAGATAAATCACTAATTGGAGAGATAGATCACATATCACTTGAGGTAATTGATTAGTGTAAAAAGAATAATTTACACAAACATTTCTCACAATTGATCATTAACAAATGACTCTACATGCCCTTTAAATATAGATCATGGACCAATTGGGTTCTAAGCCATGAATACAGTGTCATTAATATCAAGGATATATTTGAATTGTTGGATCACTCATGTGTAGGACATGACTGTGATAATCATATTAGTAAAGTACAAAATAACACTTTAATCTCACATTATGTTAGAATAAGTTGACCTTAAGTTACACCTTATATTGAATATCCTAACATCCAACCTTAAGAATAACTTGGGATAGGATTGAAGTATTTACAAAGTGAAAAAATAAAAAGGAAGGAGGAAAAGAGCTTATCCCCCCTTAATAGTAGGATAGTAGAGAACTTCAAGGGTGCTTTCCTAAAGAAGATTTTGAATGAAGTGCATGTGTAACTCAATGTGTTTAATGCACTAATGTTGGATATGTCCCTTTGTGAGTTGTATGGTATTATGAATATTGCACCAAAGAATGATCAAATGTTTATAATGTATTCCAAACTCAAATAATATCTATCTAATCCAAATAAATTTTTGACTTCCATGGATTATGGCTCACTACTCTACATTTTCTAAAGAAATATAAAGGGCATTTTGTTTCTTATGAGCCCAAGAGACAACTTTGAAATTAAATCTAGAAATGTAATCAATTATTTACTTTGGATCATCAGGGTCATTGGCCTAGTGGGAATCTATAAAACCAACCAACATAAAGGATCCCCTTGAATGATAGTATATGCCGATCTAAATTACACCCTAGCTATATTGAACGATCCTCTTTACTACTTTTGAATGGATTTCATGGGGTTCTTCATGTATCAAGAAATAATACTAAGAACAAAAGAGATGTCAGGGTGAGTATCAATTAAATACAAAAGGATACCAACTAACTATTGGTACAAAGTGGCATCCACTTTGGGTTAGGTGTATATGGAAAAATTTTAAGTGTAGATTGAAAGGGAGGTGGGATCAGTTTATGATCATCCATGTAAAATTGATGAAGATGGTCACATGCATACTTATCTTGGGAAGGAGAAATACCTTCTCAGATTTGTAAAACATGGAGGCCATGAAAATATTGCAAGTGTCCTAAGTCTATCATTTCAAAGTTGAGGTAGGTTTTTACATGTGTTATACGAGTGGGCTCACTATTAGTGAGTATAAGTTCATTAACATAAAGTACATGCATGAGAAGATGGTTTCCTAATCACTTGGTATAGACATTAAGGTCAAAGGGGCATATAGAAAATATAGAGACAAGAAGGAACCAATCCATTTTTTCATACCAACCTTGAGGAGCTTACTTGAGGTCATAGAGGGATTTCTTGAGGTGGTAGACAAGGCTGGAGTCACTTTGAACACATTTAAGAGGTTGCTCCATATAAATTTATTCTTGGAAATACTCATGCAATAAGGTATATTTGACATCCATTTCATGGACCTCCCATCAATATGAGGTGGAAAGGGAAAGGACAAGGCATATGGAATTCACAATGGCAATGAGGGTGTTATCACTCTGTAATTTTCCTAACTGTGAAGAAAAAAACACAGAGGTAACCTTCAAATTACTTTGGATTGGAATATGGCCATTTCAACCAGAGAGGGATATCTCACTAAAATTATAACACAATGGCAAGATCTGTAATTGAGGGAAAAAATATGAAAGTGGTGGTAGAGCCGAGAAGGAATCCATTGGGCATGGAGTCCAACCAAATATAAATGATAAATATCAGTGACTGGTTTTGGAAAATTCTATGAAGAAAATGCAAGGTAGATAGTTCCTTTTCAATCATTAAGGTCATTGTAGTATGGTGGAGGATTTAGGAAAACAATCCATTACATGGAGCATCTAACACGGGATGAATTCCATATAACTTTAGAGGATAGGGTGGAGTATTTAATCATATGAATTTAGAGAATCAGTCACAAGATGAATTCCAAATCATATATTTTCAATTAAATACTAGAATGTTGCATCAAAAGAAATGCAAATATACGAATAAGCATAGACAAAGGAAAAAACACAAACATCAAGACATTAGCACATGAATCTTTGGTAAGACGATTCTATACTTTTGCACTGCTAATTTCATTAAGCCTTGAAAATGTGTATAATATGCACCAATAGTATTTTTCTGACACTCAAACCAACCCCTTACTCATGAAATTTACAAAAATATATACAAAATTCTCATCCCTGAACTAAGGGATTAGAGCTCAATCACTCCCTCAAAAATAGAGTCTAGTTACTTAAAGATAGAAATAGTTTTAGAACTATTTTCCCGAAAACTAGACATCTGTTTGACTATATTAAATACACAATAATATCCTAACAAACTTAATCTCAAAATCGCTATCATGATGAATTTTGAATTCTGGAATCGATGTACACCACATGGCAGAGATGAGTAGATGTTGTATTTTATGCTGACCTGGTGCTCTGTCACAGGTTTTCAACGTGAATGCAATATTTGCTGTGAAATTTTCACCCACAACACTGTTGGAGTGTGGGCTCTCTGAAAAATCTCTATTTATGATTTTTTCATGCCTCTATCCTAATTTTAGTTGTATGTAGACTATATAAGAGTTCTCTAATGCAGCTCCATGAATAGCTTGCAGTATTGTGTATATATGTATCAAAGGATGTTTCCATTGCAATTGCTTGAATTCCAAATATTGATCTTTCACAAAAGAAACATGATGCAGCAAACATTTAATGTAAAATCCTTGGAAATTGACACATCAGGTTCAACATGCATTGAAAATATGACTTCTGCATTTCCAAGTGCACCTTCATGAACCATGTGGGAAACATGTCCTCAAAATGTTTGATGAATTGAAGCCCACTGCCACTCCATAGCAGAATTTAGCAACCAATTCAAATAATTATGTGTCATCCGGGATTTCATCAAGTCTTATATGATCTTTGTAGCCTATTTATTGGGCTCAAGGCCTTAGGAGGCCAAGCTCAAGAAAGTTGTTATTGAGGATCTATTCCCAAACCTTTTGAAGGTTAATCTTCTCTAGATTGGAAACCTCTAACTATGTTCTTAGGGTTTCCTAGTGCTTCCAATATTTATATTGGTCATCATAGATGTCTCCAAGAACTTTGATTCCTTTTTTCAACAATGTCTTGGTTGAAAACCAATGGTATTTAGCTAAAGATTTCATTTCTTGGAGAATAACTTAGGACCACTATAGAAAGTGGTTATTAAAGGAGACCTCATATGTAAGTGAGCCACTTTTACACACAAGCTTGTGCTTGATGGCCTTTGAGGCCTTTCAAATGCTCCTTGGCAAAAAAATTTCTATGTTATATGGATGGGAGAGAGGGTGTTCTATTACATTTGGAGACAAGGTTTCTCTAGATATTCTAACTATGGGGAGCTCCCAATGTAATGGAGTTACACGGTGAGAATTTCTATACTTCCTTATCTTTGACTACTCTACTGATACACACGGAACATGACACTTCACTGACTTGTGTTTAGGTTTCTATAATATCCATATCTCATTTCTCCTCAGAGGTGAAACAAATTCTCCAACCATCCCTATGGAAGCCTTTATCCCCCAACAAAAATGGGCACAAGAATAGCTAGTAATACAAAATGAAAGATACAAGAACACGATTCTCTGGTAAGACAGATCTATCTTATGCACTGCTAATTTTATTAAAATCAATGTTATAGAAAGATTTTTCTCACCCTATGCAATATTTCACAGAATGTGTTTTTCCATTTCCCTAGGTAGACTTGTCATCCATTTTTTCAAATCCCAGAGCTAAAAATACATTTTTTCACATATATGCACCTTGCCTACTATACAACATGCATATATGAAGGTTGCACCACTGCAACCCGTGTACATCAGGAAATACGCCCAGAATTGGAAAAATGGTGTCGGGTTTCCATGTCATGACAAGAGATCAATGATCCTTGGCCTTCCATATACTGGAAACGTTCTGAATCAGCCCTTGAGTTCCACTTGAAGTCTATAAATGGGACAATTCTGAGCTATCAAAAAGAGGACAAAGAATTCAACTTTGAGAGAAAAGTTACTCTAGAGGAATTATTCACTTCACATTGAGTCTACATCCCTTTATCCTTTAAGTATGAACACAGTGTTCAACCCCCAAGCTCTTCCCTTATTTAGTAATGTAACATCCCAGTTCTAACCCTTATGAACTATAATGTATTATGTAAATATGACTTAGGACGGTGAGCTAGTAAATTTGAAAAGGGGCCAGAGTGCCTAGGAAATGTAATACTTCATACACTTTAATAAAATACACCACTGGCTGCAAGAAGGAAAAGGACAAAAGAGATAGAGGGTTATGATTCCACATGAGAGGGGGCTTGAGGGGATAATTCTTTTAATTATTATTTTATCTACCCATAATTGATTTTATGGAGAAAAGGGGTTACATGAGATTCTTGGGGGAGGCCATGTGGTTCTTGATTTCCAAGTAATTATATAAAACCATATTTGGTTTGGGTGGGGTTTCAATTGTTCTTATTCATTCATTGTTACACCTTTTCCACTCTTCATTTTTGGAAGCCTCACTCTTGCTGCATTCGTATGATCTTGGTCTAAGCATGGATATGAATGGTTGCGTGAGGGTGGCTTGGGGTGAAGTCAGGGGATCATTCTTCCCCTGGTTTGTCTTCTTCCACTTATTTGCTTGTTCATCTTCCTCTCCAGTCACTACTGCTAGTTTGTGTGCTCTTCGGCTGAGAATGGAAACGAATGGCAGGAAGAGGAGAGCCATCACTGAATGACTGCAATGATTTATTGATCATTCCAGGAGGGAATGGATTCCTGTGTTCATGAGCTTGATGAAATTTCAGATGGAACTGCCCACAACCGAGATTCCTTGGAGTTTCCAGTAGGGATATTTTATGACCTCTAGCACTAGAACCCTAGAGAGAAATGGAATAGCCTCAGGGACTTCATGGAAGAGAAAGGTGTTCATTTATTGGGGTTGTGCAGGCTAAGGGGGAAGAGAGATGGAAATTAGGATTTTTTGTGAGGTTGGGAAACCTAAGAGATACTTAGCCAACTACTGTGTGTTTATACTTGGCCTAGGACACGTCCTTGTGGATTCATAGCCCTAGCTCGGAAGTGAATTGTTGTTGAGAGTAAATGAAAAACAATGTCTATGGTTGGGAGGAACGTCCTTGGTCTGCATCCAGTTGGTGAACATTTACTTGAAAAAATAAGTTCTCTCTGTGTTTTCTGTGTAATGTTTATTTCCGCTACGTATTTAATTATCTTTGAGATATGTATTTTTAATGTGCCTTTCTCTTGACTATTTGTTGTGAATGGAACATTGTTTATCTCTTTTAGGTTGTGGCATGGATCTTGTCTTATGCATGTGGTTTTCATGCCTCTAACGTTCATGAACATTCCTTTGATTTCAAGATAAGATTAGAGAACTGAGTCTTGGGACTGAAGCGTGCCCCTCCTATTGGTGGTTGTGTGTGTTGCATTCAGAATAAGTGGAATAGCTTGACCTATGGGTGGTTGGGTACGTTACATATTGGTATCAGAGCTTCTGGTTGAAACACTAGGCTGGTATGGGTCAAGTCTGTTGGTTAGAGTCTCATGGTTGAGATCAAATCCTGACTATGAGGTTGAAAATATTAGGAGGAATGGCATTGCAGAGTCTATGCAGGAGTTAGAACGTTAGAGATCCTTTTTAAGGGTTTGAAGGATCATGACCATCCCCTTAGAATTATGGAGCGATCGCCACTGTGGGATCAAGAGAGATTTGGGATCGATGGATCAGAGGGTAGGTGAACAAGGGTCATCCAATGAATGTGAAGAAAAGGTTAAGTCACAACCTTCAGATCTCATTGGAGAGAGATCGATGGCTAGGAGGCATTGCGGGGACCCAAGTTGCATGGAAGTTGATTCCCCAAGGTGGTCCCGCAATCCAAACCATGATTTCACCGAGGGGTTATGTGTCAGTGTCAGAAGAATTGCAGAGTGAAAGGCGGGTTACATGTTAGTGCTCAAACGTTGAAACTACGAAGAGCTAAAGTAGATACAGACTATTGATCGAAGTGGACACATGGTAGGAGATCATGAACTCCAACGGATAACCACTTCGGAAGAAATATGGATGCAAAAATCCATAACTCCTGAAGGCCCAAAGCCCAGAGTTCATTTGGACCGTCCATCAATAAGGACACGCGGTGCCAGATCTCTCACTTCAGAGACTTAGTACTCTGGAAGGTTTTGCAGAGCGAAGCACTAGGGCAAGAATTACCTAAAGTCTTGAAGTAATTGAGGGCCATTGATCTCAAATCAACAAGAACCGTTGATCCTTTCTACAGTATCTCCTGAAGTCCCAAAGTCTAGGGTTAATATGGGCCATCCAATAAGGGAGACACATGTCGACAGATTGGCTAGTTCAGGAGAATTGGAAGTGTGCTAGTGTGGAAACTCTCAAAGCCTGAAGTACCAAAGCCAAAAGAATTGAAGTGGTTGGGCATGATGACATTACATGGAGGTGACGTGGACCCTAGAATTTTGAAGTGACATGGCTTGCGGACGTCACCTGGGATGACATGGACACATGGGATGTGTGGCACATGTCAGTAAGTTTTGAACATGTGGAGGATTGAAATATCAGTTAGAACGTGATGTGTGTCACCCACCTGATTGGGCCACATGTTTACTTCTATTATTTCTCCACGTGGTGACAGATCGTGTATTCCGGAGACTGGGCACTCCAGAGGAAAAATATGTGACAGTTGGCGTTGGGTCAAGAACTCCCGAAGAGCCAAAGCAATTCACAGTCATTGATCTGTGAGAGACACGTTTCGACGAATCGTCGACTTCGAGTGAAAACACTCCGAGATAAAGTGAATGCGGAGAGTTTGAAACTACCGAAGCCTGAAGAGATGAAGTGATTCATAACCATTTATTTACAGGAGGACACGCATCGATAGATCATGGACTCCGAGTAAAAGCATTTCAGGAAGAAGAAAATGGGGAAGGTTGAGACTTCCAAAGGCTGGAGTTCCAAAGTGGATCTCGATCATTGATCATGAAATAGGATGAGGACTGTTGATTTGGTCCCGCTTGAAGGTTCTGAAGTTGTAAAGAGCCAAAAAGGATTTGTCCGCAGTTTCGAGACGTGATCACTTGGGGAAGTGGTTTGAAGGGAGTGCCTATGCAGAATTAAATCCTCTATCGACCAAGGGATAACATGGAAGTGTTATACAGTAAAGATTAATACATATATGTTATTCATGAATTAAACAAAAAAGGTTTGTCAGGATTAGAGGTATAACTAGATCAATTCAAGAACAAGATCAAATATCAAGGTCATGGAAGCATGAAAAAGATTATAGGAGTTGGATAAGGTACTACAAAATAAAGAATCCTCACATAGGATATGAAACTAGTAGGTTAAAAATGTCATGGATGGGAATAAAAGGAAAAGTGTGAAAGAGATCCACTCTTGATATCATATTTCACAACGGAAAGCATTATGCCAATACAGAGAATTGGGAATGCCCTCTCACTTAAAAGGTGTCATTGAGCGAAAATGGACTTCCATTGGGAATGATATTAACTGTGAAAGGTATATGGTTTCACAAGGAAAGGTTAACGAAGTAACCTAATGGACAACTAAGTAATAGTATTTGATTCAAGAACATTGTAGTAGAGTGACATAATGTTTGAGCTACTTCATTCTAGGGTGCTGGAATGTTTCATAAAGGTAAAGTTGGATATGACTGCCTAGGAGAGGTTACTAAAAATAGAACACCTTGGTTGGATTACAGAATGACCAAGTGGAACTTGGCTGGAAAGTGTTCAGACTAGGGAGCCATAGTGCAGATGAGTAGAATGGGAGCACACAAGGAAGCAAGGATATGAAGTTGTTCAAGGACAACCAACTACAACATAAATAGATATATAAATAAGTGAATTAAAACATAAATTCACTAGAGTTCATGCGGCATACAATGAAGTTAAAATGCATATGCACTAGTAGGCATGCTGACAGTAAATGCATAGTGCATAGGGATGTGTAATTTTTCATATGTACAAAACATGCTTGAATATGCATATAACATGTTTGTGAACCTAGAATAGTCTATTATTATGAAATAATGTTTAAGTATGACTAATGATGGATTATGTATTTAGGAAGAATGATACAACATGGTTAAATATGTGGATGTTTCTATTGCTTATGATTTCCATATAGGTGAAGACCCATGAGGGTGGCAAGAATGGTGATAAAAATGATGAAGGAGGAAGTTTGTGAGCTTATACAAATATCAGTTGGTCAGATAACAATAAGTAGGTTGATAACAACCAGGAAAGTATGCAGTTAGTTGTTTTTTATGCATACATGTTGAAGGGGATTGAGGTAAGAATTGCCTCGGTTAATTTTCAGTATTTAAATTGATATGTAATGACCAAAGGCTTAGAGTATGAAAATGTTGTTGATGTTAGAATTCATTTATATAAAGTGCTTGTTGCATATTATGTTATGTTTGGTTATGAGATCATAATTGAGTTAAATCAGGAGACATACTCCTTTTATAACAATGATATCGATAGAGCTAGTCATGTGTGAGACCATAATGTGGCTGGATATGGAAGGGCTATAGCGCTACGTGAGTGTAATGTCCTTGTTGGACTAGGAAGCATAAGGAATGGTTTCGCTAGTGTAAATTGGTTCCCATAGGCTAAGTCGAAAAAGTTACCTAGGGAACTCAACTTTTTCCTAGGAAATGACTTTATAAAGTGAAAAAGGGAAAAAGGGAAAAATGGGTCTTCGGAAAGAGAAAGTCACTTAAAAATTATAAAGCGTGCAAGCATAAAGTGACTTTAAAAGAAAAGTGAGTGAGAGTTAATTCAATGAAGGAATAAAAGAGGGTAAAAGAGGAGGCGCCTCTCATTCTTGCATTCACTCACTTGGAAATTAGATTTTGAGAGCTCTTGAGGAAAGAGTCTAGGGTTTTCAGAAACCCTTGTGCATTTGTTGGTTTCGGTGTTGAGACTATACACCCTAGTCAGTTTAAGGGAGGAATCACTTCATATTTCTTCATTTTTATTCAGTGTGGATAGATATATCTTCTTACCAGCCAAGTTTCTTTGTCTTTGATTGAATCTTTTACATTGGAAGGTAGGCTTCTTCTAATAATGAATCTAGTGATATTCTGGGTCAAATCATTGTAAGAAGTTGAGCTGGAAGGAAAGGAGGATGATTTGACATCCCAGGACTAATTCCCTAAGTGATGAGGTAGTGGATCTCATGTGGGGGTCAAGTTTCTTTTCTTTGAGTGCATCTATGACTGCTAGATGCATTCCTGAGTATACAAACATTATATTCCTTTGGTTACTGAGTGTATTGTTGCTGGGAAAACGAGTTTGTTGTGAGAGTGATAAATATACTTCATTGGTGATGAATTCATGACAACAAAGGCACCTCAACTAGAATATATTGTTGTCACCTTGTTAGCCAAGACACTGATAATTGTCACTCGTTATTATCTGATGTGTTATGAGGTTTATTTGGAGTCGACTTCTGATTTTCTATTATTGTTATTGTTGGGGAGACTGAGTTAAGTGTTGAGCTGAGATGTTTCTATAATATGGACTTGTCTACTATGGGAGAAACCGACTTGCTAGTGGGGACATTGTTGTTGTTATGACACAATGACTGGCTGCTGAAATTGTCCTATTTCCCAGCTATATGATTGCTGCATTTTCTTTTCACTCAGAGACGTTGCTCTTCTTTGTATCTGGTTTGTAGCAAAGATATTCTAGGTTATTTATGATTGTTGGGTATTATTCATAGGAATTACCACTTGTATTGCAGCCCTATAGAATAAATAAATATAGCAAGTATTGCTTCTATGTGACATTTCATTGGGATCCCATAAGTGAGAAACAAATATTTCTAGTGTTTTTTCACTACTGTAGCCTATTTTTGTATTGGTTATTATGGAAAGTTGTCTATGAACTATTAGAAGTTATTTCAATTGCAATAAGATACAAAAACTACACCTACAACAAATTGAATACAAATTGTTTGAAGAAATACCTTAATGAAAAATACTCCTTAAACTCAGAAACATCGCTTCAAACTCCAGAAGTTATCAAGAGGGAATCTTACAGTGGTATCAGAGCATGTTCCTCTACAGCTGTGGGTTCTAAAGGGTATTTTTTATTAAATCAGAAGACGAGCATAACATTACCTATTAGAGACGTAGGGGAAGAACCCCAGATCCCCCTGGGTGGGAAAAAGGAGAAGAGGTTAGAGAAGAAGGGATAGGAGAGGCAACGCCATCTATCACACCTAAGGGAAAAGGAACTATGGAGGATAATATGATACTGGAATCAATAGTTTGTTCAATATCTTGAATGACTTGGCCAAGGTTCAAAAGGACATGATGGACCTTATTGGCCCTTGGTTATGGAAGGAAGCAAAGAACGAAGAACAAAAGGTAAAAAGCGAGCTTCGCGGGAGACACAATGACTGTCACTGGGTCAAAGTGAGCAAAAGAACAGAAAAGATGAAGCGAAGTGAGGAAAAGCAATTCGCTGGATGAGGAGATCGAGGATGACATATCAGCAAGGAAGATGGATCGAGGATGACTCAGGAAGTGGAAAAAGCCAACTTTAGATGCCTTGGAGCACTGCGAGATGAAGAAGGAAAGACAGGTTGGCAAAGCCCGGAAAGAATGGGTCAAGTTGACCTAGGTTTGTAGACACCTAGGTTTTTGGTAATTAGGGTTTTTGACACCTAGGTTTTGACCTGAGGCTATTGATGAGGGATTATAATGTATAAATAGAGGTCGAGAGGACCTAGGTCAGGTTGGTACTGTGGCTTTGCCTTGTTATTGATTATTGTTCATTGGGAGAATATTGTATTAGGGATGACAAAAGTGTTATGAGAGAGATCCTTATGGTATTGTAAGATCTTCAGCTGGGTGTGAAGATCAAGTCCTACAGATGGGTGTGCAGGAATGGGAGAAGGAGAGAGAGAAGATAAAGAATCTTCTGGCCAAGAGCATAGATCAGAACTGTAAGATTTATCTTAATATATCATAAGCATAGTTCTGTGGACATAGCCCTAGAGAGAGGGTGAACCCTGTACATCTATTGGTGTGTGTGTAATTGATTCTTTGAGCTCTGTTGTTGTTATATTGTTATCTCCATCATTGTATTAGATCAGATCTATAGCTGTGAAGGATATATCTAGCTAGTTGAATGGTAAATGCATGTTATGTTGTTTTTGTAATAAGAACCACTTGATATTCCTCTGGTTGTAAAAATCTCTATCTTGGAACCCCCTCATAGCTACTTTGGGTGAGACTGCATCTGCTTCGCAGGTGCTGCCGAAAGGGCCAGTGGCTAGGGCTTGTCGGTGCGCTCTTGGAGCTAAACCCTAGGTCTTCCCCTATGCCAACAAATGGTTTCGTTGCTGGGACAGGAATTTCAAGGTGGTTCATTTCGAAGACAGAGATTCAAAAGTGGATAGAGGACCAAGAGAAGGACTTCATTGAAGCCCAAAACAAGAACCCTAAAATGAGCACTAAAGATTGGCTACAAAGATACATCTTCACCGACATTCACGATACCTTCTTTGGAGGAATCCATCAGGAGCTACACAAGTGGTTGGCCAGGTTAGCTGACACACAGTTTGAAATCAGATCTAGACCTCCTATGGTTTGGACACCAACATTGATCCAGAAGGTCAAGAGAGTCAAAAATGTGTTATCCAGAGCAGTAGATCACTGGTTTGATAGTACCATTGCAGGGTATATCAATGAGTTAGCTGTTGACAGAACATAATCGTATAGCCAAGCTGAGAGATACATTTTCAATGGACCTAGAGGAAAAAATTTTTACTTCCTGAAGCTAAGAACCAAGATGCTCTTGCATGAAAAACACATCTTGAAGATACAGTAGATTGATCAGACTTGAAAAGGCTAATGTTCAAGATCTCAGACAATAAAAACGACATATAAGTAGGACATATGCACAGTGGGAAAGTATTCCGAGGAGTTCACCTTGAGAAATTGTTTAAGAGGGTTTATATAGTGGAGAAGAGGTAGATCTAAACGACGAAGAGCATCCAAAGCCCACCAGAACAAAAGAAGGGGAAGCTGAAGAACTGCACCAAAACGAGCTAAAAACCTCAGGAACTGCGTGAGCTACTGAAGTAAGTAACATTAATCCTCCTGTTGTCCCAACAATACTTAGCAGTCAGAATAGTCAGAACCACCAGAGTATTCAGAGTACTGTTACTAGTAGCTCATCATCTACTCAGACAAGAACCCTAGTTAGGTTTATGGAAGATGAAATGAGACTCCCTATCTTTAGAGGAGATGGATCTGAAGATCTAGATCAACATTGGTTTCTATGTGAGGCTGTATGGAATATTAAAAGTATCACCGATGAGGCCATCAAGAGAACCCAGTTCAACACTACGTTAAGGGACCGCACACTGAGATGGTACATGAAACTTGTCCAAGGACTAGCACAACCTAAGCCCCTAAATGAGATCAAGAATGCATTGATTGCAGATTTTAAGAAACCTAAGTCGGAGTCACAATGTATTACGGAACTAAAAGATATTAAACAAAAAGTAGTAGAACTTGTTTGGGAGTTCGACCAAAGATTCAAGACCCTAACAGGATGATTAACTTTCCAGATCCCCGACGAACAGAAAAAAGAATGGTTCATCATTGCGCTATTACCACACATAAGGATCCCTCTAATGAAATAGAAGATTTCATCTCAGGAAAAATCTTTGGATATCACCATGAATATTGAATCAACACCAATGCGAGAATCTATCTCAGGCATTAGCTAGATCATGAGCCAGCTAACTAGTTTGTCTTTACAGGTTGAGGATATAAAGAAAGATAAGGGAAAAGACAAAAGGGAAGATATCTGGTGTGTAAGATGCAGATCTGAAGGCCATGATAAGGAACACTGTCCCTTATTTCATGAGTACTTGGCATCAGGGGCACCGAGCCCCTTAAAGAAAGTTAACCTACCCTAGTGCGATGTATGCAGAAATAGGCATCACCCACAAACTTGTATTGTACATTCTGTAAATCAGTGGGGCTTGATGATCAGTATTGTAGAGCTTATGATCTCATGCATGAAAGGTCGAGAGACATATACAAGATTCAAGGTGAAGTACAACAACAGGGAAACACTCCGCAGTACAACTCTCCAGGGAGAGGTAATTTCACTCCTCGCGGTGGCTACAGAGGACGGGGAGGAGGAGGAGGTATGGGCCAAGGCCGAGGAAAATTAATCTGTTAAAACTGCACACAGCCAGGAAATTTAGCAATGGATTGTCAGAATCCCTGCACAACCTGTAGTTACTGTAACTCCTTTGAGCATGTCATAGAGGAATGCCCTGTGCTACTATATAAACTTCAGGAAAGACGAGGACTCTAGCAGAACCCACAAGTACAACTGATATATGATGAAACTCAAGGAGTATACCCTAGATTCATTGTTATTACTTGAGGAGGCGTTGCTACAGGAGAAGACAAAGAAGTCCAAGTAAATACTGAAAATGACCACAGAGTCAAGAAGGCTATAGAAAAGACCCCAACATTCGATTCTAAGAAAGAAAGACAAATATTTGAGGAGGCAAGGAAAGAGTTCAAAGGAGATCAAGGATCTTCATCAAAGAGACAACCAAAAATTAAAGAATATGGCATGCCTCAAACATTTGATCTTCCGGCATCACCAATAGAAGGGAAAGATGTAAGCAAACTCATGGAATTCTTGTACACTTGTGTTAAGTTGATTCAAGATAAAGGCATTGTACAAGAATTACAAGATTTAATCAAGTAGTATGAACTAGGAAAAATAGACCCCTTACTAAATAGAGCGGTGCACCAAATTGGAAAAAGGAGAAGGACAAATAAAGAATTACACTTGAATGCTCAGATAAGAGAGTATGAGATAGACTATGTGGTCCTCGACTTAGGGTCAAAGGTCAATGTCATGACGAAGCAGACTTGGGAATTGATGGGAAAACCCAAGCTGATATATTCCCCTATTAGGCTTTGCATGGCTAATCAGAAAGTTGTCAGCCCATTTGGACGATTAGAGCATGTCACAGTGGACATTGATGGAGTAAGAACCTTTGCAAATTTTGAGGTAATTGAAATTGTTGATGATAGCTGCCCTTACCCTGCATTATTAGGAATTGATTGGGCCTTTGACAATTCCACTATTGTTGATCTAAAGAAAAGACGCATGACATTTGAGAAAGTTGGCCTTAGGTTCATTGCACCTTTAGATCCAAATGAGGGTCCATGATACACAAAACCTATCAAAGAAGAGGACCATGCATTTGAACTGGAAAACATCTACAAAATAACGTCCAGACAACAGGATTATATCACCCCTACAACTAACAGGAATCTGAGCTGGAAAAGTGACAGTACATGTTCATCTGACTCAGAAGAAGCACTGGAGAACTCCCAGAACCATATGTATGAAGTATCTACAAGAATATGTGCTAGGCTAACCAGAGAAGTTCGTTGGATTGGCGCAATAGTGAGTAATATACCCACTTTTGATTGGCTGAACCCCTTTGAAAACTTCTTATCAGAATTTGAGACAAGTGTATCAACATAACAGAGGCTGTTGACAATGGATGAGGCCATGAAAGCCACACTAGCAAGATGGTGGGGGACACATAAAAGAAATATTATAGACTGGACACAATGCCGAACTTTGATGATATCACAGTTTTCAACACAAGTAGGAAGTTGCGAAGCATGGTACACAGGTCGAATCTACCCAAAGGATCATGTACGAAGCTGCGAAGAGGCCTGGAGTGACATTCCTAGAGAACAATGGGTACACAGATTCGCCAATCTGTTGGATGCCTCCCTGATTAATTGGTACCTTCAAGCAAAGTTGTGTGTTGTCACTTCAAAATAGGAAGGTATGATCCATAATTTTATAACCACCTTTTTGTTTGATAGTGAATTTCCTTCTATAGATCAAGCACTACAAATGGTGAGACAGAAAGTATTTAAGGAGGAATCTAGCCTCCCTTTGGAGCAAGAAGAGGATGAATGGACTGCGCCCCTCCAGAAACTGCAGACCTACTACAACATCAATGCCGACGAAGATGATGATCCAAGGAAGGTGAATATCGCAGAAACAAAAGGTTAGAGAGATGTGGAAGGACTAGGAGTTGAACTTCCATTCATTGGAAAACTGATAAAGATAAAGAAAGTCAATATCGGGACATAACAGACACCAAATCTTGCCAATGTCGGAGATTACTGAGATGTTGCTACCACTGAAAAAATCACAAAATTATTGCACGAGTATCAGGACTTGTTCTCGACCAAGTTCACTGATATGAAGGGAATCAAAGGACCTATGGGAGAAATGAGAATATCTTTGAAACTAGATGCGAAGCCAGTCAAGCAAATACCCTACAGATTGAACCCGGAATATAAGGAAAAAGTAAAGATTGAGATCGACAGAATGATGGAAGTAGGGATTATTGAACCTGTCAAAGAGTTGGAGTGGATTAGCCCCATGGTAGTGCAAGATAAGAAGACAAGTGAGATCAGGATTTGTGTAGATCTCAGGAAGTTGAATGATTCTTGTCTACATGATCCTTTCCCTACACCTTTCACAGACGAAGTGCTTGATAACGTAGGAGGCCAAGAAGTATATTCTTTTACAGATGGGTTTTCAGGATACCATCAGATCCCCATCACCAAGGAGGACCGTCATAAGACCACGTTTTCTAGAGAGTGGGGATCCTACCAATATACAATAATACCATTTGGATTGAAGAATGCCCCAGCCATATTTTCTAGGGTGGTGGTTGAAGTGTTCAAAGAATTTTTGCATAAGTTTTTAGAAGCACACTTTGATGACTGGACTGTTTTTAGTTTGCTGAAAAATCATATTGAGTGTCTAAGGCTAATGTTGGATAAATGCAAGCAGTGTCAAATCTCTTTGAATTTTAAGAAGTGCATCTTATTCTCACCAATTGGAGTATTATTAGGTCATATTGTATACACGCAAGGATTGTTGGTGGATCCATCCAAAATTGCAATTATAGTTGATTTACCACCACCTACATCAGTCAAACAATTGCACACTATGCTAGGACATACTGGATATTATAGGAAATTTATCAAGGGATATTCTCAAATTATTGCACCAATGGAGATGTTATTAAATAAAGATTGTYAGTTTGGTTGGACAGACGAATGCCAGCAGAGCTTCGACACACTAAAACAAAAGATGGTGACTGTKCCCATTCTAGTCTTTCCAGACTGGAGAAAGGATTTTCATGTGCATTTTGATGCATCTTCTATTGCATTAGGAGACRTACTAGCACAACCTGGAGAAGGGGACATTGATCATCCATTAKCATTTGCCAGCAGAAAACTATCTACAGCTGAAATCAATTACACTACTACAGAGAGAGGGGGATTAGCCATGGTGTATGCATTGCAGAAATTCTGACACTACTTGTTGGGAGGACACTTTAAAATGTTTATTGATCACCCTGCATTAAACTTACCTAGTTAACAAGCTAGTTTTGGGGGGGAGAATCTGCAGATGGCTTCTCATGTTTCAAGAATATAATTTTGAGATCATAGTTAAGCCAGGAAGAATGAATAAGGGCCCAGACCACCTGTCGAGGTTGGAGCATGGCGAAGAACCTACTAGTCTGGAGGATACACTACCGGATGCACATCTTCTCACCATTAGAAATATTTATGACCACTTCATAGACATAGTCCAGTTCTTTTCAACATGAATGGCTCCAACCGAGTACACAATTCCATAGAAGAAACAACTAGTGGTGCACGCTGCAGATTTTTCACTAATAGTTGGTCAGCTATATAACATGGGACCTGATGAGATCCTAAGAAGATGTGTGATGGAGGCAGAACTCCCTATGATCCTCAAATAATCTCAATAATTCATTGCAGAATGACATTACGCAGGAAAAGAAACTACATAGAAGGTTCTGTGAGTTGGCCTTTGGTGGCCTACATTACACAGAGATGATAAAGAATATGCCAGAGAATGCAATGTATTTCAACGAGTTGGAAAACCATCCCAAAGAGATGAGATTCCATTAGCACCACAAATGACCCTACAAGCATTTGAAAAATGGGCCATTGACTTTGTGGGACCTATAAACCCACCAGGGAAGCGCACTGGAGCAAGGTATATTATCACTGCGACAGAATAGCTGACTAGATGGGACGAAGCAAGAGCAGTCAAGGACTGTATTGCATCTACATCTGTGCATTTTATATTTGATGACATAATAACCAGGTTTGGATGCCCTAAGGTTCTTATGAGTGATCAAGGTACACACTTCATCAATAAGATAGTTGAAGCCCTGACTGAAGAATTTGCAGTCCACCATCAGAAGAGTACACCTTATCATCCACAAGCAAATGGAATGGTTGAAGCATTCAACAAGATCTTGGAGACAACATTGACAAATATTTGCAGTGTGAAAAGGGATGAATGGGATTTAAGAGTACCAGTACTACTCTGGGCTTATAGAACCACTTGCAAGAAATTAACAATGCAGACCCCTTTCAAGTTGGTTTATGGTCTTGAAGCTATTTTCCCAATGGAGTACTTGGTACCAAGCTTAAGAATTGTTGCATTTATAGACATGGATGATACTAGTGCTATTCATGAGAGGCTAGCACCATTGGTTGAACTAGAAGAAGACAGATTCATTGCAGGCTTCCATCAACAAATTCAGAAGGAACGAGAAAAGGCCTATCATGACCGACACATAAAGAAGAAAATATTCAGGCAAGGTGATTTAGTACTGGTATATGACAATAAGTTTATCAAACACCCTGGGAAGTTCAGAACGCATTGGCTCGAACCATATGAGATTTCATATGTTAAAGAAGGAGGAGTTGCACAACTGAAGACATTGAAAGGAGACTGGAAGGAAGGCTTGGTGAATGGGAGTCAGGTGAAGTTGTACTATGACAACCAGCTGCCTTGCAGCTCTCAATAGAATCAAGAAGATAAGGGTCCAGGTACCAGGTGTAGCTGAAATTGGGTACCAGACACAAAAAAGAGAGTCTGCACAAGGATGGAAAGGAGGCATAAAGTAGAAAGCAAGGGCTGCACTGCACAGTCGAAATTCGAAGTAAAATAAGAGGATAAGATATCAAGTGTCTCGGGATGAGTCACAGGTGAGATACCCCATGTATTTTGAAGTCCTAGTAGCTGGAATGCTGAAATGAATTATCATTTCACGTTTCGAAGTTTCCCAATGCAATGGATGAGAGACCCCGTGTCTTTTGAGGTCTCGGTAGCTGAAATTATGAAACAACTAATCATTTCATGTTTTGAAGTTTCCCAATGCAATGGATGAGATACCCGTGTCTTTTGAAGTCCTGGTAGCCGAAATGACGAAACGACTAATCATTTCGCGTTTCGGAGTTTCCCAATGCAATGGATGAGAGACCCCGTGTCTTTTGAAGTCCCAGTAGCCGGAATGCCAAAACGGCTAATCATTTCACGTTTCAGAGTTTCCCAATGCAATGGATGAGATACCCTATGTCTTTTGAAGTCCTGATAGCCAAAATCGCAACCGAGCCTGATCAGGTGCCATGTGTCCCGACTGGATCGAACGACCAYGATCATTTCATGACTTTGGCCATAAGATATGAGMCCATGTGCTAAATCTCATGCAACTCCATAACTCAAGCTTACCCGATGATCATCGATTTGCTCCATCTATGGATCCTCGTCGTTGAAAAAAAAATGCCCACTCGCTTGATTTTAAGCCTGAAATGGAATTCTTCTGTGTGTTGCGCTTGGCACTCATGACTATGTCCTTTGAATAAAACACATTTGATGGGTTTTTAAACCCCATTTCTACGCATTTACACCAAGGGCTTGAAATCAGAGAGAAACACCCCCTTGCAAGAATTGGCACTAACATTAGGCTCCATGGGGGATAGAGTTGTCCCTGCGATTCTCTAAGAACTCCTTCTGCAGTTCCAGTTGCCTTCTGTTGGGCTATGGAGTCATTTATTAAGCCAAAAATAAATAGAAAAACAATATTTACAAAAACAGAGGAGTCGTCTTAGGCTCAAACAAAAAATTTCTTCAAGAAATGCCCATTTACTAGGTTGTTAAAAACTTCTTCACCCTCCAAATCCTGCAACCTATACGTGTTATTTAAGAATACTTCAAAGATTTTGAAGGGCCTGATCTAGAGGGAATCAAACTTGTTGTGTTTTCCCCTATCCTGCCTGGCTGTATCCCACTTAAGCACCAAATCTCCCAGCTCGAATTCCTCCTTCTTGACCTTCCTATCAAAGGCATGCTTGATCTTCTGCTGATGACTATGAGCTATGTCCATTACCTACTCCCTGATTTGTTGCACTTCCACCACTTTATGTATTCTTCTACCTATATGGTCTAGCTCTCCTTCATGATCTTGAAAGAATTTCACTACAGGTAAAGAGAGATGAGTGGGAAACACATCCTGCGTCCCATAAACAAGTTGAAAAGGTGAGGTTCCCAAGGACTTCTTTGTTGTCACTCGATCGGCCCATAGAGAGAATTTGAGCTTTGAATCCCAGGCCCTCTTATTGTCTTCCAATAATCTTTTAATGAGTTTGATTAGACTTTTATTGGAAGATTCTACCAGTCCATTTCGTTGAGGATAATAGGGAGTGGAGTTAATTAGTGAAATATCGAATTGCTCACAGAACTTAACCAGAGGCTCAAACTTGAAAGAAGCAACATTATCGGTGACAATTCTGCTAAGACAGCCAAATCTCACTATGATATCCTCCAGGAAGCTGATAATTACCTTGTGTGAAGCACTCCTGGTGAGGGAAGCTTCTATCAACTTGGTGAAATAGTCTGTTGCAGTCAGGATCCATATGTTCTGGCCACTTGAAGGAGGATGGATTTCTGCAATGAATTCCAACCCCCACTGTTGAAAGGGTGTTGAAGCTACTACAGGCTTTAGTGGTAGAGATTTGAGCTGCTGTTTTCCTGAGAACCTTTGGAATTTTATGCAAGCTCTGACTTCTCTACAGACATTAGTGAATAAGGTGGGCCAGTAGTACCCAACCCTGATAATTTTGTGAGTTGTGGTCTTCCATAAATTATGCCCTCCACAAAGGCCGCTATGGAAATCAAACATAACTTTCTGGGCTTCCTGTGGGTTCAGACACCTTAGAAACACCCCTAGAGGGTCTCTCCAGTACAAAACTTGGTCAATAAGGCAATATTTGACCACCTTGAGCTTTAAAGATCTTGCCTTTATTTTTCACATTCCATCAAGAGGCTTCAACTCTTGCAAAAAGTAAAAAATGTCTCTGTACCAGGTGCATTCTGCTAGTGATAAGCCACCTTGAGAGATTTTGTTGGACGACTTAGCTTACTGATATCCTGAGCAAGCATTGATGAAGCTAACCCCCAAGGCCTTGCAATTGGATCCAGCCAGCAGCTTGGCTAAACCCTTCCCTTTAACCAACTTGGTGGTCTTTATCTCTAGGTCAAACTCAAGGATATTGGCAATCCATTTACCTCTTCTCCCATCTATGTCATGATGTATAAGGATGTCTTTCACAGAGGCTGACAGAACGTATGCAGCCACTCTTGAGTGCAAGACATAGACTTTGAAATCTTTGAGATCTTTCACCAAGGCATAGGCGTGCTTCTCCATGATCTCATACATGATTTTTTCATCTCTTAATGCCTTACTATAGAAGGAAACGGGTTGCTCTCGCCCTTCCTCATTTTTCTGCAATAAGACCATTTCTACTGTATCAAAATAAGCAAAAGAAAAAACTAGGAAATCCTTGGAATAGTCAGGACTGATCAACATAGGTGCCTCAGTCAATGCCTTTTTTATTTGGACAAAATATTCCTTGGGTTCAACAATCCATTTTGCTTCATTTCCCTTTCTGAGCATGGTTGTGATGTGTTTCACCAACTGAACAAAATTTGAGATGAACCTCCTCAGAAAGTTAATCTTCCCTAAAAAAGCTTGAACTTCCTTTCTAGACCTAGGAAGTGATAAGGTCTAAATTTCCTCTACCCTGCTGGGATCAATTCTCACTCCCTCTTCTGATACTATATGGCCTAACAACTTACCCTCCTTCATAGAAAACAAATATTTCTTGGGATTTAAGGAGAGGCCAAAACCTTCATCATTTCAAGAAAACTTTCCTCAAGTGACAGCAGTGCTCTATATCAGACCTGGAGAAGACTGTGATGTCATCCAGATAGATCACCACAAATTGATCTTTCTCCCTGATGAAGGCTATGTCCATGACTCGCTGAAATGTTTCTCCTGCATTCATTAATCCAAAAGGCATTTTAGCATACATGAATGTGCCCCAAGGAGTGGTGAAGGTTGTTTTTTCTCTGTCCTTAGGCATGACTGATATCTGATTATAGCCAGAAAAACCATCAATCATGGATTGTTATAACCCTAAATTGCACCACACATGCTTACCTAGCATCAGGCCAACTCATATCCCTTCTTTGCCAAAAAACTACTGAACAACTCTTCTAAAAACTCCATTTTTAAAAAGTAAACGCTAGCAGGCCCACTACAGCCCACGTTTAT
>JASDQU010306937.1:12894-26292 GCA_032191745.1 Picea mariana | reverse complement strand
AT
Source organism: Picea mariana (assembly GCA_032191745.1). Classification (NCBI taxonomy): domain Eukaryota; kingdom Viridiplantae; phylum Streptophyta; class Pinopsida; order Pinales; family Pinaceae; genus Picea; species Picea mariana. The sequence goes on along the minus strand of JASDQU010306937.1, from coordinate 26,290 downwards.
GGCCTAGCAACACTCTGAAGGGTGAAAAGAAGATGCACTTTTTCAGGTTCAAGGTAATCTGACATTGCCTGCACTTATCCAATATTAGTCTTAAACATTCAATATGATTTTGCAAAATACTAAAAATAGTCCAATCATCAAAGTATGCTTCCAGGAATTTATGTAAAAAATCCTTAAATGCTTCGACCACCACCCTGGAAAATATGGTTGGTGCATTCTTCAAGACAAATGGCATCATTGTATACTAGTAGGATCCCCATTCTATTGCAAATGTGTTCTTATGGCGATCTTCCTTGGCAATATGAATCTGATGGTATCTTGAAAATCCATCTGTAGAAAAATACACCTCCTGTCCTCCTATATTGTCTATCACTTCGCCAGCAAATGGTGTAGGAAATGGGTCATGAAAATAGACATCATTCAGCTTCCTGAGATCTACGCAGATTCTTATCTCTCTTGTCTTTTTGTCTTGTACCACCATAGGGCTAATACATTCTGAATCTTCGACAGGTTCTATGATTCCTGCTCCCATCATTATATCGAGATCAATTTTCACTTTCTCCTTATATTTAGGGTTCAATCTGTAAGGTCTCTATTTGACTGGCCTGACATCTGGTTTTAAAGGGATCCTCATCTCTCCCATAGGCCCTTTAATTCCCTTCATATCAGTGAACTTGGATGGAAACAAGTCCTGATACTCATGTAGTAACTCTGTGATCTTGTCAATAGTGGTAGCATCCCAATAATCTCTAACATTTGCAAGTTTTGGTGTCTGCTCTGTTCCAATGTTGAGTTTATTGATCTTGATCGGTTGTCCAATGAAAGGTAGTTCAACTCCTGGTCCTTCTATGTCTCTTTGGCCTTCTATTTCGATGATGTTCACATTCCTTGGATCATCATCTTCGACTGCATTGATATTTTAAGATCCTTGCAACTTATGAAGAGGCACAATCCATTCATCCTCTTCTTGCTCCAAAGGGAGGCTAGGTGCCTCCTCGAACACTTTTTGTCTTACAACCTGTAATGCTTGATCTACTGTATGATATTGGCTTTCAAACAAAAAGGTAGTTACAAAGTTTTGGGTCATACCTTCCCAATCTACAGTGATGAGGCGCAGTTATGCTTGAAGATACCCGTTGATGGGATTTGTGTCTAGTGTGTTAATGAATTTTTTCACCCACTACTCTTGAGGAATGTTGCTCCATCCTCACAACTTCACACATGGTTCTTCAGACATCTTCGACCTGTGTATCTAACTTCGCAACTTTTTACTTGCTCTGAAAATCACGTTGTCATCAAAGTGCGACATTGTACCCAGTCTGTAATATTATTTTTGTATGTCCCCAACCATCTTGATGGAGTTGATTTCAGGGCCTCATCCATTGCCAACAATATTTTTTTTGTTGGTACAATTTCTTCAAAGTTCACTAAGAATGCTTCTAAACAATTCAAACCATCAAAGGTGGGCAAGTTGCTTACTGTTGTACAAATCCAGTGAACTTCTCGGGTTAATCTAGCACATCTCCTTATAGATACTTCATACATTTCATTTTACCAGTTCTCCAGTGCTTCTTCTGAATCTGATGAACATGCGTTGTCACTTTTCCAGCTCAAATTCCCATCCTCCATATGATTAATGTAGTCCTACTGTCTGGTTGTTAATTTGTATATGTTTTCTAGTTCATATGCATGGTCTTCTTCTCTAATGGGTTATGTGTATCGTTGACCTTCATATGGATCCAAAGGTGCAATGACCCCAAGGCCATCTCCTTCAAACATCATTCTTATTTTCTTTAAATCGACCACAATGGCATTATTGAAAGCCCAATCAATTCCTAATAGCACAGGGTAAGGACAACTATCATCAACTATCTCAATCACCGTGAAGTCTACAAACGGCCTTACTCCATCGATGTCCATAGGGACATGTTCCAATCTTCCAAAGGGGCTTACTGCCTACAAGTTAGCCATCTTAAGCCTGATAGGGGAATAGATAAACTTAGGTTTTCCCATTAGTGCCCAATTTTGCTTCGTCATGACATTGACCTCTAACCCTAAGTCGAGGACCATATAGTCTATATCATACTCTCCAATCTGAGAATTAAGGTGCAGTTATTTATTTTTCCTTCTCTTTTTGGATATTTTATGTACTAATTTATTCAGTAAAGGGTCTACCCTTCCTATCTCATACCGTCTGACCAAATTTTGCAGTTCTTGTATGGCTTTCTCATCATTAATCATCTCTATAAATGTGTATAAGAAACTGACAAGTTTACTCACCTATTTTCCATCTCCGGGCAAAGCAGACTAATCAAATGCTAGAGGCATTTTGCATTCTCTCACTTCTGGGCGTTTCTTCAATGAAGAGCCTTGGTATCTCATGAATTCTTTTCTTGCCTCCTCAAATATTTGTCTTTCTTTCTTTGCATCAAACACTTGTGTCTTCTCTATAGCTTTCCTGACTCCTAATTCTTCTGTAGTCTTTCCTTGGATCACTCTATCCTCTCCTATAATAGTGCCTCCTCTAGTGATAACAATGAATCTGGGATCTTCTTCGTGAGGTTCTGCTTTGATTAGTTGTATTTGTGGGTTCTGCTGAGGTCCCTGTCTCTCTTACATTTTAGCCAGCAATGTTGGACATTCCTCAATAACATGCTTGAAGGAGTTGTAATAGCTAGAAGTGGTACAAGGGTTCTGACAGTCCCTTGCCAAGTGTTTTGGCTATGCGCATTTATAACAGATTATTTGACCTCGACCTTGACCCATACCTCCTCCTCTTCCTCTTCCTCAAAATCCACCACAAGGGTTGAAGTTTCCTCTCCCAGGGGAATTATACTGCGTAGTGTTTCCTTCTTGCTATACTTTACCTTGAATTTTTTATAGATCCATCGAACTTTCATGCATGAGATCGTAAGCCCTACAATCCCTATCATCGTGTCCTACCGACTTACAGAATGTGAAATACAGATTTGTGGGTGTCTGGACATATTTTTGCAGATAGTAACATTCACCAGGGCAATGTCGATTTCTACATACCTCACACAAGGGTAGGGTAACTTGCTTCAAGGGACTCGGGGCTCCAGAAGTGAAGTATTCATGGAATATGGGACAATGCTCCTTGTCATGGCCTTCTGATTTGCATCTGATACACCGGATTTGTTCTCTTTTATATTTTCCCTTGTCTTTCTTCATATCTTCGACTTGCAGTGATAAGCTAGTTAGATGACTCAGGATTTGAATCATACCTATGATGGATTCTCCCATCGGGGATGATTCTAATTTCATGGTGATCTCTAGTGCCTCATCCTGCAAAGTAATCTTTTGTTGCATCAGAGGAACTCTAATGTGTGGAAAGAGGGTAGCAATAAACCATTCCTTGTTCTTCTCATCTGAGATCTGAAAACTCAAATGGCCCATCAAGGTCTTAAATCTCTGATCAAACTCCCACATAGGTTCGGTTGTTCTCTACTTGATTTATTTTAGTTTTGTAATGCACGACGACTATGATTTAGGTTTCTTGAATTCGATAGTTAGCTTCGTCTTAATGGCATTCAACGGTTTAGGTGTAGCTCCTTGGACAAATTTCATGTACTAGCTCAATGCGCGATCTCTTAGGGTAGTGTTGAACTAAGCCCGTTTGAGATCCTCATCAATGATAATATTAATACTCCACACAGCTTTGTTGGCAGACGAAAATGAACATTCGTCAACTGGAAGAATGAGTCTGGTCTAGGGTTGTCTAAATAACCCAAGCCGTTTGGTGTAACTCATTCCGACGGGTTTAATGGCTCCATTAGCGAATCTAAAATCCTAAAAAAAGAAAACGAAAAGAAAGGGATAGCTAAACTAACACTAACAACTATATATGATATATATACATATGCTCTTATATATCTATTGTAAGTGTATTTTAAACAGAAAATATACAAATGCCATTTATGTACATCATTTACAAATTGAAAGATTTAATCGAAACTTACAAAATCAACTGTGAAGATTATTTATGTTAAGAAGTAGATAAATAAAGCACATTTAAAAATTCTTTTTGTTTTTCTTTTATAGATATAAACTAATATGGAATTAAATAAACTAAGAAACGCAAACGTGCAGGTAGTCGAAAGTTGAACCATACATTCTAGTTTCACTAATATGTAAATGACAAAAAAATATAAAGGAGCTAACCTGTTAGTGAGTTAGTGAGGTGTATCCAAGCATCTGCATGAGTGGAGAACATCCAACTGCCCTGTCCAAGAGAGAAATCTACAAGGAACCTTGTGACTATTCTAAATAAATTTAAAACTTGTATTAGTAGCTTAGGTTTCAATGACAAAAGAGTAAAAACAAACATAAACCTGTGATCTTATAATTGCACATTATTACAGTAAGATAAATCTGAAAGTAATCTATGCATTTCATCATCCAATTAAAACTCAATTATAAATGCTATCAATTTAATTGAAGATATGATCACAACATTTATATTTTGAGAAGTAAATTATAGATGGTATTTATAATATAACATCCTGCACATCATAGATCATTTAATCTATAGATATCAGACCTATACATATAGGAGGATTAACAAAACATAAATGACAACATTATAAACAAAAGGCTAAAGCCAAGATGCATAAATGTTGTTTCATTAAGCTCTGGAATCAGTCATCCATCTCTTTCTCTTAGCCAAGATGATCTCCATTACAAAATACAGAGTATTTAAAGATTTCATGTAAGCTAAACATCGTATATTCTAAGATAGGATCAAATCTCAACGGGATATAAAAGTTACAAACATAGACGGTCTAAAAACCACTCAATATCAGACTATATCTTCAAAATTATGAAAGTTTTATTTTGATTTACAAAATAAGACAAAAGAGATGGCTAATTAACTAAGTCCAGCATGCTCCATCTTATGAGATCAGCACAAGATACACCTTAGCTTGAAATAAAAATGAAATGAGCAAATTAGATATTTATTTAACTAACATTTTCCAAATTTTATATGAGAATTGACTTGGCTACAAAATCAATTATGTAGCCAGTGTTATTATTAGAAATAGAAATCTAAATCAATCTAGATTAATTAGAAAAATAACAATAAAAACACAACTAAGATAAAAAACAATCGTACCATTCAACTGATAACAAAAATCGAATCACAATATCTCAGAGTTGATCACAGCCTTGACACTGTCAGCATTTTTAATTATGATATTGTCTTTCCTTTTCAAATGTTTTCCTTGTCTTTGTGCATTGATCTTGAGCTCACAGTTTTCATTTATCAATGATTCATTTTGAGCCATAAGAGCCTTGATCTTTTCTTGAAGGACAGGGATGTCTATGTAAAACTGACCTATCTAATGTAAACAAACCTCACAATGTACAATAGGGGCAATCGGTTGAGGAAGCACGTGGTTGTGTGTTAAAACACTACCACTGTCCACTGTCGGCCTTTGACCGAGTTTAATTCCTGTAAATTCCTTATTGTCTTTCAGGCACAGTGGGAGGTTATTCACATAATCAAATGTTTGATTGGGATCCAATTTAGAAAAATTCAGATCTTCCTCTGCTAGGAATTTTTCAAGCTCGGAGTCAGATTTCTCATGGACCTCGATCGATTCGATCAAGCTCACATGAGATTTTGATCTATTGCACAAGCTACTGAAAATAAGTCACCCAAACCTCTTGTTATGAAACCCTAGCATGTCTTGATATTTCTTTGACTATTTGGAAGGGTTTCCACTGGTGGATTTTATGTTAAGATTAGGGCAGAAAACTTGTTCACGCTCAGGAATTTTAATAAGTTTGGAGCTGACATCTTGTTGCCCACACACACACTGAGCTTATCCAGTGAATAAGAGGCTTCTCTATCATCACCTTATCCATTACAAGAGTCTCTAGATAGTTTGTTGTAATGAAACCATTACGGGCTACAAAACTGTCCCAATCTTCACTGAGCGTTTTCAAATGATGAACTACCAATAATTTAATCAACCCATGGTGAAAAAGGATTGAATCCAAGCTCTATTTCTTATGACTCTTTTCCATTTTATACAAACTTCTTAATAAGTAAAAGGACATGTTTAATTGGAAATCAATAAAATGCATGAGCAGTATTATGTGGTAAAGGAAGACGAATTCATAACGGCCTTCACAAGTAACAAATTGCCAATAATTGCCAATAAACCATGCCATCTAATCTTCAACAGAGATACCAGCATACCTTTGTCACAACAATGAATATTTCTAGAGGTGATGAACAGACTCCATGGTACCTCATCCAACTTTGAGTTTTTAAAACATTTTTTACTAGTGAGGGGGAGGTTCATTGCTTCACTCATAAATTTTTCGGTGATCTCCAACTGGATATCAACCACCTTGGCTCTGCATCCATCAAATGTAAGGGAGAAATATTTGGCCACTTGTGAGTTATAACACTGGAATTTTCTGATAAACATATCCCAGCCTAGACTCTTCAGATCCTCACTCGCATCATCATACAACAACAAAGTTTGGGAGCCATTTGGCTCAATTCGGATGACAGGGGCCATAAGGGTTTGAACAGATAGTCACGAAGGAGACCAGAACTTGTTGTGGGCTTAAGAGGTAGCTACAATACGGGAATGTATGAGACAAAAACAAAGGAGTAAAACTAGCAGTCACCCCAACGTGACCATAATGTTAGCATAAGGGGTTTCAAGCCAAGAAAAACAGGTGTTTCAGGTAATGAATGCTTTGAGTACAGAGCGTAACTCAAGACCCTAGCGCGTAATGAGGAATCTTTCGATTCAAATTGACAAATGAAATGAAGTACAAGGTACATTCCAGGTGTGTTTAATTTTCATCAAATGTAATGGGTGAAGTCAATTTGTAAAGGTTAGGAGAAAATGTGTTTTACAAGCCAAAATCATATCGAAAATTTAAAACCAAAGTCGATTTACCAAGAATTTTAAATGAAACAAGCCTATAGTCCATTTGCCAATCGATTCTTGGTATACAAAGCATCCAAGATATAACTTTCAATCCAAGAACAACTCTAAATAAGTGTTTCATTGATATATGATAAGATCAAAGAAAAACAAAATTCATTAAAAGAGGTTTAAACACATTGACCCTTTTAGGACCAAGCCTTAGATTAAATTGTAATACGATTTAAAGTTTTAATGCTTCATTCATGCTTTCATTCATGAATGAAGCACGAAAATGCAAGATAAAAATAATAAGGAACAATCAAAACACCCCTTTTACAACCGAATAGTCATCTTCAAATATCAATATTTACATGATTAGGCATAAGCAGCTATAAGAATTGTCATTTGTCACTTGAAAAAGAAAAAAATCATGTAGGGCTGCCAACAATGGTGACTCACTGGGAGAACCAGTTATCAATGCATCATCGACGAGTTCATGTTAGGATTGTTCAGAATGGTTACACATCATAGAAAAAATGAAGGACACCAAGCATCTTAATCAAATTCCAACAACCATTACTTAGTCTAGCTTCAGATATCTTCCTGTTTCAATGAAATCTGGTGACAAATTTTAATTACGAGAGCAATGATATTTTAAGCCAATGGCTCCGACACTGTTGACAGTGCCACTGCTACCAGCAGACATCTATAGCCTCGAAAGGGATGTCAATTAACCCACTCTGATGCCTCTACCCTATCCAAGAATTTTCAATTCAACATGAAGGGTTCTTATAATTAATATCAAAATTTACAGCTAATAATTTTCTTGAACCCGACATTGCTTCGCTGCCAGCGGGCCTGTTCAGTACCCCAGCGAAGTTTTCTTAGAATCATGCATGCATTTACCCACTGCCAACAGACCTGTTCAATATCTAGGTGGGTTTACAAACACTTCCCACAACTCTCGAGAAATGATTTACAGTCTAACATAAATTTAATGATATTCAGAAGAGCGGGGTGATGCTGAAAATTTTAGTCTTAAGAACACTGGACATTTTCCATCCTTTAATACTTTTGTTTGACAACCTTCATTATGATCTAAAATTAGTTTTCTGATGAAACCAATTCTTCGAGGAGAGGAAGGCATACTTGAGTTGATTTCTTTAAAAGCAGGGACAACATAAAGAGTTTTGATGATGGTCGTGTCTGCTCATAATTATAAAGTGAAACCATGAAACCTATTTTGAACATAAAACGTTTTTAGCTAGTCTGTGTTTCAGGAAATTACATCATTGATTCTCTGAAAGACCTTGACTGTAGCTTCATAATGAGACATTCTGGTTTCCCTTCATGAACTAAAAGGTGACACAAACATAATCTTATCTAGAGATAAAGAAAACAAACAAAATGAAAAGAACCAAAAACCAGAAAACAAAATGAAAACAAAAAAAATATGTACAAAGGTGGGTCTGAAATTTATTAGGAAAAATACCTCTTGAGAGCTTGGACATTCACCAGGAAGGTGTAGCTATCCCTCCAAACTCTGTAGGTGGAAGGAGATGGGACCTAGTTTTTCAGTGATTACGAAAGGCCCCAACCACAAGTTTTGGAACTTGGTATGTTCCCCTTTTCCTTGGTGAGGTTTATCCCACTTGAGAACCAAATCTCCTACCTCGAAGTTTCTATCCAAAGCAGAGTTAGAATCAAACCAGCCTTTCACAATCTGCTAATGCTGATTCAGTCTTTCCCTGGCTTGTGCTCCTACTTCTTCTGGTTTCAATAAGGCATTAATTTGAATTTCAAGATTAGGGCAGTCCTCTTCCTGAAATTTTTGTGATAATTGCAGAGAGGGAAGCAGAACATGAGGAGGGAGAATCGCTTCTCTTCCGTAGATGAGAAAGAAAGGAGAATTACCAACAGAGGTTTTTGGAGTCACCCTATCATCCCAGAGTGCATGAAAAATCACATTGTGCCAGTTCTTGTGGTTTTCAGAGACTATCCTCTTGATGATCTTGATCAATTTTTTATTTGTTGATTCTGCTAGGCCATTTCCTTGAGGGTAATAGCTAGCACAATACTTAATTTTGATCCCTTTCTCCAAAGTAAAATCACTCATATCGAGGGATGAAAAGTAAGAATCATTATTGAAAACCAAACATTCGGGAATGTTGAATCTAGTAATGATATTAGTATCAAGGAAAGATATCACTTGATTAGTGTTTACCACTTTTAGCGGTGCAGCCTCGGACCATCTGGTAAAATAATTCATTGTTGTAATGATGTATTTATGTTGTTGTGAATAAGTGGGGCTAATTGTCCCAATGATGTCGAGACCCCACTGCTGAAAAGGTGAATCTACCAAAATAGGCTGCAGAGGGAATGCTACCTTTTTTACTCGTCCAACAGCCTTTTGGCAAATTATGGATTTACGACATAACGTATGGGAATATTTGAACAATGTGGGCCAATAGTACCCAGCTCTTAATACCTTGTGAGAAGTGGTGTCTCCACTGAAATTCCCACTAGCTACACCTGCATGTAGTTTAGATAATACCTTCTCTTCTTCATCTCTTTCCAAACAACGCATGAGAACATTATCAAAATTCTTACGGAATAATACGTTATTTACCAACTAGAAAGGTGCATATTTTAGCCTTAATGATATTCTATTTTTTGGATTGAGATGATGAGGATAAGAACCATGTGTTAAATACAACTTAATATAATCAAACCAAGAATTAGCAACAACTTGTGTACATCATATCTGATTTTCACCATGCTGATTTACAGTTAAGACATTAATTTGACTCTGTCATTCTTCAACTGAATCAACCACTAGTTTGCATAGGCCTTGACCTATGACAATTTGTGCAGGGGTTATTTCGAGGTCATACTCTTGTAATGATGTCATCCAGTTTGCCCATTTTTCACCCAATTCTTTTTGTACTAACAAGTTTCTGACAGCAGGATAAGGCACAATGACTTTAGTTCTAGATTTCAGCAAATATGATCAAAAATGCTTCACTGCTTTGAAAATTGCATAAGCCTGTTGATCTACAGCTGGGTACTTAAGCTCTTCTCCTTTGAAGGATGAGCTCATGAAGGAAATGGGGATTTAATTTCTTTCAATGTTCTTTTGGGTCAACGCAACAACATAAGATCGGTTAGAGGTGAAAGTGTAAAGAGTGAAATCTTGTGAGAAATCAAGACTCATCAAGGACGGGGCTTCCACTATGGATTTTTTGATGGAGTCAAAGGCTTGATTTTCTTGTGGTCCCCAATGATACTAAAAATCCTTTTTAATTAAGTTTTTCAATGGCCTTACCATTTCTAAGAAACTTGGGAAAAACCTTCTGATGAAATTAATCTGGACTAAAAAGGATTGCATAGATTTTTTGGAGGAGGGGGGAGGAAGTTTGGCAATGGCTTGAGTTCTTTCGAGATCAATGATCATCCCATCACTGGATACTATGAATCCAAGAAGTTTTCCTTGTTCCACTACAAATATTTACTTCTTAGGGTTGAGAGATATGCCATACCTGTGGCATCGTTCGAGGATAGACCTAAGGTGAGACAAGTGATCTTTCTTGTTTTTAGAGAAAACAATAATGTCATCAAGATAGACCACTATAGATTGATTTATGAAACCACGAAAAGAAATATCCATTTCTCTTTGGAAAGCGGCATCGGCATTTATAAACCCAAAAGGCATCTTCCTGTAGGCATAAGTGCCCCATGGGGTACAAAAAGTGGTTTTTAACTGGTCTGGTGGAGACATGAGGACCTAGTTATATCCCAAAAAATCGTCTAGCAGTGATAGTCTTTCGGAACCAAATACCTGCTAAAGAATTTGTTCTATTGGAGGAATAGGATAATTGTCTTTGTTAGAAACTCGTTTCAAGTTACGAAAATCAACACAGAGTCGAATTTCACCACTTTTCTTCCTTACAAGAGCTAGATTAGACACCCATTATGTGTGTCTCACTGGGAAGATTACCTTTGCATTCAATAATTTATTTAGTTCTTTCTTGACAGTTGGTTCCAACTTAGGGTGTATCTTTCTCAACTTCTACTAAAAAGGTTGAGTCTGGGGTTTCATCGGGATGATATGTTGTATTATATTAGGGTCAAAATTTTTCAAATCATCATATGTCTAGGCAAAGACATCCTTGAATTCTCTAAACGGTTTTATAAAAGCGGATTGTTCTTTCTCGAAGCATCCTATTCCTATATTGATATATTGTGGATTATCTTTAGTCCCTATATTTATCGTTTCATGAGTCAAGGAAGAACTGTTCGTTTTACAATTTACCGACCTTCTGAATTTATCATGCAAATCATAAAACTTCTCTATTCTTACCATGGATTTAGGAATAGAGTTTACTAGATTATATGTCGATTCGAGAGACCTAGGCTCTGATATTACCGTGAAATTGCGGAGGTTTTCATTGTGAGTGCCTTCATCGATAATTTCACCTTGGAAGGTGCCCTCCATATGCAAAAAGATAATGATCTACTGATCATCATCAAACACTCTCCAATTAGTGACATTATCTGGGACCGATGGTCTGAACAATAACTCGATCGAAAATTCATTCAGAGAAATACCTTCTACGGGAAAAAGTTTAGAAGCGACGTTAGCCAATAAGTCAGCCTCATAATTTCTTAATCTAGGAATGGAATTGATGTTAAATGCTGAAAATTTGTGCATTAGATTCCATACCTCAGTTTGGTAACTTTTCAGGTGTGGTGATAGGCAATGTATGAAATTTCTTACCTTCCTGTTGGTAGCCCTACATGTTTTTGTTGTTTTGAATAACAAGTGACACCTCATGTAGCTTCCTACACCTCATCCTATAAATGCCACCATTTGGGGATGATTATTTGGTTAGAAAAAGACTTTTGATTATTCTTGTTTTATTTCTTATCTTGCATTTTCATGCTTGGTTCATGATTGAAGCATGAAACAAGCATTAAAACTTAATCTCGCATTTTGATTATGCTTAAGGCTGGCTTGAAAGGGTCAAAATGGTTACATCCTTCTCATGGTTTTTTTGTTTCTTTGAGTCTATCATATATCGATGAAATACCTATGTCAATTGGCATTTGGACTATAGGCTTGTTCATTTAAATTTCTTGGTAAATCAACTTTGATTTTAAACTTTTGATTTGCATTTGGTTTATAAAAGCGCATCCTTTCCTAACCTTTACAAAACGAGTATGTCTAGTACTTGTCGCGGAAATCAATCACACTGTGATCGTACTATGTAACTCATTTTAGCTGGTAGGTTGAAGTGACTGTCCTCTCATGACAGATCAAGGTCTGATGTTAAGTTTTGTATCCAAAAATGTTTATCACCAGAACTGCCCAAATTTCATGACTGAAACCCCCATTGCTTATGTTATGGTTTCCCTGGTGTGTTCCTAGTTTTGTTTCCATCATTTTAGCTCAGGATTACCTCCTACCACTACCATATAAACCCATAGTTGGTCTGAGTCACTCTTGTTACAATCTGTTCAATCCCGTTTTTGCCTGCCAGAGACACGTTTTTGTGGGTGCATTTCTGAGAAAACCGTGACGAATTAGATCAAACCCTTGAAAACCCATAACGGAAATGGGGCCTTTTACCTTCATCATGGGCAGTTTCCCCAGAAATTGGATCGTTTCAGAGATATGCCTCGACCTTTGGAGGTAAATTTCTCAGAATTTTTGTTTCGGTTAAAATAAGCGTTTTATTTTATTTTATTTTGTTACAGACATTTCTACAGTGCTGGATAAACCTATGATAGAGAAACATCCTTTTTCCTCAATTCACAAGCCATACCCTTAGAAGGAAAACCCTCGTCATGAGGCAATACTCGACCATTTTTTACCTGGGCAACAAGATGTTAGTTTTGAGATTTTCGAAACTTTTGTGCATGAATCAATTTGTCTGCCCTAATATTAACACAAAATACACTAGTGGAAACCCTTCCAAACAGTCAAAGAAAAATCAAGCCATGCTAGGGTTTAATAACAAAAGGGATGGGAGACTAATCTCAAGGAGCGTATGAAATAGATTGAAAGCTCATGTGAGCTCGATCAAATCGATCGAGGTCCATAAAAGCTCTGATTTCAAGATTGAAAAGTTCCTGGTAGATGAAAACTCAAATTACTCTAAACCGGATCTCAGTCAAGCTTTCTATTATGTAAATAACCTGCCACCGTGCCTGAAACACAACAAATATTTTCCATGAATTAAACTCGTTCAAGAGCCCATAGTGGATAGTGGCAGTGTTTGACACAGAGTCATGTGCTTCCTCAACCGATTGTCCCAACTCCATAGTGTGAAGTGTGTTTACATTGGATAGGCCATTATTACAAAAATGTTAAATTATGAGCTTGATTTCTTATGCGGATTAATTCTTTTATTTTCTTCAATACTTTGATTCCAGCTTAATACACTTCAACAATTTCAAATCATAATCGAATAGCAATAATT
>JASDQU010306936.1:34408-67324 GCA_032191745.1 Picea mariana | reverse complement strand
TATGTCCCTTTCCCATAATGATGATGTCATCTTATTACATGATTCCTTGATCACATGTATAGACTAGATATTGAATATATTAATGCCTTTGTTGTGATTGGTTTGTGTTGTTGTGATTGAACGACACAAGAGCATAGGAGCAGAGCAAGGAACAACAAAGATTAAAGGAGAGCGTTCATAAGGTATGTCCACTATCCATTTCTCTTAGTTCATTCAATATCAAGATCTAGGGAAAGAGTAGTATTCTGTTACGGTTTGTTCCAGATCCAGGTGGATCTTGGGGAGATTGGTCTGTGTCCGCACTCACGAATTTATCCATAAACAGTTACTGATGCAGAACTCTCTAACACTGACATCATAGGATTCCCCCTAGTCACATGGGTCGACCATGTCGGATAGTACAATACTAAGAATAAGAAGAAGCAGGAAGAAGTCTAGAATATAGAGATTGATGAGGAGGACAATGATTTTGAATAAAATGGACCTGACTCACTAGGAGGAGGAGAAGAAGAAAATGGAAAAGGAGGAGGGGATGAAGGAGAAAATCAAGGAGAAGGTGAAGCTACACCGCCGAAATATACCTCTATTGAAACATCATAGAAGATAAAGGGTTCACCGCAGAAACCTTCAGCAAGAAAAAAGACACGCGCTAGTAAGCCCCAGTTAGAGGCCACACTCATGGAGGATGACATCAAATTTGTGTGCAGAGCCATGGAGGATGCTTCCAAGGAAATATTACAGAGATATGGAGTGAAGCAGGAGGATATGTATGAAAGGATCGAGGAGGAATTGAAAGAAATACAACAAGTTATTCAATTGATCTGCGCAGTACCTAGTGCCCATTCCTCGTCACAGATTGTAGAAGTGGGGGATGAACCATCTCAATTAAGAAAACATGCAGATGTGACAGAGGCTTGACTTCAGAAAATCTAGGAAGAAAAGGAGAAAGAAGAATTTCGAGTAATGGTCCAGGAGGAAAAAGTCCAGCTACAGAGAGAAAAGGAGCAGTTGCTTGCAGAACGAGACATGATTAAGGAAGCTATTAGTAAAGCATTTATCTTTGTTCCAGGCTTGGCATAGGAGGAACAAGAGTCGTTCAAGGTTCAAGTGGAAAATCTCGTTGAGACAATCCAACAACTTCAAGCAAGGATAATGGAGTTGGATATTCAAGCAATATCAAGTACCTCGCAGAAGGTGCATGACCAGAGGGAAGAAGCTGCTAAGAACATTGTAGTAAGGATTAGAGCCCTCACCTCAAAATGAAAAAACTGAGCAATAGAAGTACACAGACTTATGAATGCCTCATAGAAGACCCAGAGCTAAGAAAATTGGAAGCACATTTACAGGAGACACAACAACAGGCCTTCTCCATGCAGGCGCAGATGAAGATTCTCATTGCAGTTGAAAGAATGAAGAGATCCCAAGAATAGTGTGTGGTACAGAAACAGATCATTGTCATCCAGGGAAAAGTAATGGAAGTCGTGTAAAACTACAACTTGTGCAGGATGAATCCTGCAAGGTTTTTGAACAAATTGAAGGACAAGGCTCGCAATTGGACCAAGTTGTTGCAACAATGGAACAATGCCTGGAAGGGCATGTTACAACGCAGATGATCCAAGAGATCACTGAGCAGGAGGCTCAAACGAAGAAGCAAGTCGAGGCAACTCAAGTGAAGCTTGAGGCCTTCAAAGCAACATCGCCCAGACCTGAGTGACTCGAGACAAGTCAAAGGTGAGTTTGGGGGACCTGTTGGCCCTCGACCAAGTTTTGAGGAAACCTTGGTCAGGTTTGGACCACTTTTGGACTTCAATAGGCTAGTCGAAGATGGAGTGCCCAGGCAGAGCTGAGATCATGGATCCCACTTGTATTGTGGGCTATGTGGACCCAGTAAAGGTTCCCTAGGGTTTTTGTAATGGGTTATGGGATGTCGGGCCATGGGGTTTACCAATGATTAAGCCTTATTGTAAAAGCAGAAATAAGTAAGGATGTAATGTAGAAAGGATTCAATAGCTTGCAAGGCTAAGTGGAAGTAGTTATGAGTTTCTTTGTGCAACAAAATGCGTATGTAAGGCTTTGTGCTCAATATAGGAGTTGGCTTTGTGCCTTGACTTAGTTTTGAGAAGGAGGATTTGGTGCATAGTGTGCAGATATCTTGTCTGGTGTGAATATTGGTTCTGTGGCTTAGTGCGCAGAAGTAGATGAATGTAAGAGATTGAAGAATAATAAATAATACGAGACAGTTGGTGGACATAGCCCCACACTGGGGTGAACCACGTATATCTTTTGTCTTTGGTTTGCTTTGTGGTTTTTTGGTTATGTTGTGAATTTTCTTAGTTACTTTGTTATTATGTATGATAGACAGATCATATGTTTCTTAGTGATTTAGTTGTGCTAAGGATGAATGGATGTTATATCTAACTCAGTGCTATGTGCTAAATGATTGAAGTGTTTAATAGTCATTATTACTATGTCAATCTATCTTAGGGTTTGTTATGCGATGTTAATAAAGCTAATGAACTAATGAATATCTCCTTCTAATTGTTACTAGAATAATCTGTGAAGTGTTATTATCACATATCTTTATCCCATCTTGGTTACAAACACCTGAGTCCTGTAATCCCCCCTTCTTCTACCTCGGGTGAGACTTTTCCTTATTTGTAGGTGTTGTTGAAAGGGCCGGTATTTAGGGTTTTTTTGTTGCATTGTTGAAGCATTGAACCCTGGATCTACCCTTGTGGAAACAATATATCATTGTTGTTCTGTCATTTCTTGCTAAATAATTTTTTTCTGCATATTATATTACATATAGAATATTGCAAGTTGTATCATAGCTCTCTCTCGAGAAAGACTCGTGGGGTAAATGTTTTCAAGGTAGAGACGTATTTCGAAGTATTTAAGCTACATCGATCTGTCATTGCACACATAAGAATGTGGTCGGGGAGTAAAACATACAGGAAATACAAGTGGTTCTTAAGTGCACATATATTGGCCACCCTTGTATCCAATGTTGGTACCCCTTCGAGTGGTAGCGCATCAGAAAACACACGTATATGGATCGGCCTAGGCATCGTGAATCCCTCCATAGATAAATCGATTGACCACCTGACTTTTATAGTGTTACCAAGAACATCACTTGGTAAAAGACTCTCTAGTACCTAGGTAGTCAAGTAGTACAACTAAGGTTATGTTCTATCCTCTTTAGTTGGTGCCCTGAGATATTGGGTTGGCTACTACTGTTGGACCCCACACATATATAAGAGAGATATAACATAGGGAAAACCCTTGACTGTAGACACCCTACAAACCATAACCCTTGGGATGGAAACAACTAATATATTGCACTGCAAATTGGCCATTGTCAAATTTTTTAGCTGCAGAAGCACTCCCTGCTGACATTTTTTATTATTGAGAATTTGGTAATTATTCCACTGCAGAAGTATTCAGGACAGAGTATAACTCTAGAGGATTTAAAAAAAACATTTGGGGCCATGGTTCCACCGCTTTTCGAGACACCCTTAATTGACACCTATCCCATTGGACTCCTCTCATTTTCCTGATAACCTTGGTACATCTCATGTTGTGTGGTCTCAATTTCCATCCCGACACCTCATCTACTACCTAATTCACTACCATGCCAACCACCCAATATCAAACCCAAGAAGAATGGGAGACTAGGTTGTCCAACTTAGAAACACACATGGAATCCATCACCGATACCATACAGGTAGAAGTCAAAAAATCCCTCCATGTAGAATTCCAAGCAGTCATCTGTGAAGCCATGCATCAATTAAAAAAAAAGTAAAAAGTCATATCCCAATGCATAGGACCCTCAACATTACCATTATGAGAATACTCATTCCTCCCACTCCACTTGGGGTTATCCACACTCTTGGAATAAGGTGCCCAAAGTTTACATGCATAAATTTGATGGATCCAACCCTACAATGTGGGTCTCTCAAATGGAACAATACTTCTCCCACCATAATATTTGGTATGATGAGACCAAACTCCATGTACTGGTTTTATATATGGATCAAGAACAATGGCAGTGGTGGTAGTGGCATAAGAAATGTTGTCTAGGAATACCCACTTGGAACATGTTCACTAAAGCAGTTTGTGCCCATTTTGATAAGGAATTACATTTTTTGGGTAAACTCACCAAGCTATGCCAAACTGGATCAATCACTGATTTCATCACGACATTTGAATAGTTGAATATTAGGATTGAGGGATTATCTGATACATTTTACCTTGAATGTTTTATTAGTTTCTTAAAGGAAGCCATCTGGGATCATGTGAACATGCATCATCCTACTACCTGGTTACAGGAATGTCAATTAGAAACAAAAGTAGAGACCATCCTTCAGGCCCCACCCATGAAGGCTCCAGTTCTCACTTTTCCTCGCCCCGGGGCTCACCCAGCTCCGACACAAACAATGAAGGTACAAAAGGTATCTCCAACAAAAATGGTGGAACATCACAAGAAATGATTATGCTACTATTGTGATGAAAAGTGTTCACTAGGGCATAAATGTAAAGAGAAAAAGTTCTTCCATATTGATGTTAAACTTCCTCTCCTTCTAAATGTTAAGGTTTAAGCTATTATTAGAGTTATTTTCATTTCACTAGATAACAATAGCATAAGTAGGATCACTGAGAAATACACAATCACAAGGGACACATCATTTATCCTAGGAAACCCTCATGGGGTAGAAAACGCAAAAAAACTTTCTTATTATAGATAGACAATACAATGCAAAGAGATAACTCAAACAAATACAGAAATTCCTCTCCCAAGAATGTGCTTCTCTCTCTCTCTCTTCTCCAATTGAAGCTCTGAAACTTGCTTCTCAATGAACAAGTGAGTGTGTGTCTAAATGAGGCACTAGCCTCCTTATTTATACAAATTTGGCACATGTGGATGGAGGTGTCTCTTCACTGGAAAGGCCAACTTCTTCTTCTGGGTGGTTATAACCACCTTTAATATATTATGGGGCCCCTTTAATATATTTTGGGGCAGAATTCTTATTCTACCTATTACAATTATGTTTTGACCAATCCGCAAAAGGGGATTTGGTCTTTTACAAAAGCTGACATGATCAATCTGTAATAGGGGATTGATCTAATGAATAATACAACAATAATAATTAGAATACACTTTTCAATTACATTATTTCAACAGTCCCCCTTAACAAGAAGGGTATTATACAATAGCATCAGGCGAGAGAGAGGGAAACATCATCAATGACATCTTGGAACACTGATTGGCTTATCTATAAATCATCGAAAGATTTTCTCATCATCAATATCATCATTCACAACATAGAGCTAGAATGGCATCATCATCCTCATCAACATGAGGCTAAGGTAATAGCATCATCATCTTCATCATGAGGCTAAAGTAACATCATCATCTTTGGCATGAAAGATGAAATGACATCATCATCATAATCATTTTCAACAAGGAGTTGAAGTGGCATCATCATCATCATCTTCACCAAGAAGCTGAAGTGGCATCATCATCGTCATCGGCAGCAAGAAGCTGAAGTGGAATCATCATCATCAACTTCAACAAGAAGATGAAGTGGCATCATCATCATCATCATCAACAAGAAGTTGAAGTGGCATCATCATCATCAACTTCAGCAGGAAGCTGAAGTGGCATCATCATCATAAACTGCATCAACATGGATTAGTATAACACTAATACATTGTCATCATCAATAAAAACACAAGTCCGATAAAACATCAAAAGTAGCAATATCACATCACAAAGGGTGGAGCATCATCAACAACAACAACATCACAACACGAAGGCTGGAGCATCATCAACATCAACACTAGGTTGAGAGTCTAGCATCACAGCACGAAGATGAAAACACATCATCACAGCATGAGTCTAGCATATCATCACAACATGAGGCTAGCATGTCATCAGTACGAGGCTAGCATCACAACACTTACGCTGGCACATCATCACAACACGAGGTTGACATGTCATCAACACAAGGATGGCATGTCATCAACATGAGGTTGGCATCACAACAATTAAGATGGCACGCCATCACATCAATTAAGCTGGAATCACAACACAACAATTAAGCTAGCATCAACAATTAAGCTGGAATTTCAACACAACAATTAAGCTGCGATAAAAAATTAAGCTAGAATCTCAACACAATAATTAAGTTGGAATCAACAATTAAGATGGAATCTCAAAACAACAATTAAGATGGAAGCACAACACTCCGCTGGCATATCAACACAACAATTAAGATGGAAGAACAACACTCGGCTGACATATCAACAAAACAATTAAGATGGAAGAAAAACACTAGGCTGGCATCTCGACACAACAATTAAGTTGGAAGCACAACACTAGGCTGGCATCTTGACACAACAATATTCCCCCTATCAAGGGAGGTCCTTTCGGACTATACCAAGCTTATCTCGAACGTGCTCAAACTTTACACGAGATAGAGGCTTGGTCAACACATCGGCAACATGTTCATTCATGCTAACATATTGGAGATTTATGGCTCCTCTCTACACCATGTCACAGATGTAATGGTATCATATCTCTATGTGTTTCGACTTGTCATGAAATAAAGGATTCTCTTTCATCTTTATGCATCTATGGTTATCACATAGGATCATGGTTTCTTCCATCTCTAGTTCGAATAGACCAGTCAACAACTTATGAAGCCATATGGCTTAACAACTGGCAAAACACGCAGCAATGTATTCTGCTTCCGTTGTACTGAGAGAAATTCTTGATTGCTTCTTACTCTTCTATGAGATCATGGTTGATCACAAACTAAAACAAAATCCTGAAGTGATCTTCCTATCAGAGACACTTTCATCCCAATCTGAATCAGTGTACCCACTCAGTGTGAAATTATGATCTCCATCATAACTGAGACCATAATCTAATCACATGTTTTGCAGCAACTAGGTGAACATGTATGGGTTCTACTAGAAATTGACTGAAAGTGTTCACAGAAAAATAGATATCTAGTCTGGTGTTCGTCAAATACATCAGTGATCCAATGATCTATATATACAATGTGGCATCAATCAATTCTGACAAAGTGTCGACCAAAAGATTCACTTTGTTTCCATGAGTGTATTCATGGACTTGGACTCCAACATATCAAATCTCTTCAAGATTTCAACTACATACTTCCCTTGGTTAAGGAATATTCTCTTTGGGCTCTTCCATACCTCAAGACCTAAGAAATAATGCATTAGGCCAAGGTATTTCATCTCAAATTCTGAAGCGAGCTTCTTCTTACATTCAGTGATGAGTTTTTCTTCTCCAGTTAAGAATAAGTCATCAACATATAGTAGAAATATCAATGTCTCATCATACATAACCTTGAAGTAGAGGTTAGAATCA
Organism: Picea mariana; assembly: GCA_032191745.1. Lineage (NCBI taxonomy): Eukaryota > Viridiplantae > Streptophyta > Pinopsida > Pinales > Pinaceae > Picea > Picea mariana. The sequence goes on along the minus strand of JASDQU010306936.1, from coordinate 59,925 downwards.
ACTTTACTCTTGGTAAATCCCAAGCTCGTCAGAAAACTATCTATCCTCTGCAATATCAATCTCTAGGAGCTTGCTTCAACACGTACATATCCTTCCTCAACTGGCAGACATGAGTCTTTCTATCTTCAATCTTCAAATCATTTTTTCCCATTACATTGTGCCAATCTGGCACAATTGTTAACTACAACTCAATATGCACAACCATGTGCTAGCTCTATGTGCTCTCTCCAAGGCACTATCTGTCTCATTGATTAAGAGTATGTCCTCTACTCTCTCTTCAACTGTTCCTTCTGGAATCTGGGACTCTGCACGTACAGTTGCTCTGAGTTTGAGAATGATTGCTTCATTCTCACTGTGTCTGCTAAAATATGAGAGTAACTCCTCTTATTTTATCATGGCAACAGTTTCATATGAAATTGAGAGTGGCTCAATAAATGATACTGAGGATATCTCTTCTTATTTCATGGGGGTAATGCTATCATAGTCATGTCTCCATGACTCAACTGGTGTACTGCACCAACTTACACTCAATTTTAAATATGGGGATTTTACCCCCTGCATCTCATACTATGTATGAATCATGGTTGTTCTAGTTGTCTTCATAAATAATGGAACTATTTATTCAATAAGTGTCTCGTTATGGTCTTCTCCCTTTTACTGAGAGAATCCTCTGGACATACATCAACATTTGTACATCTGCAACAAGTTTGATCTGTATAGATCAATATTGGAAGTCAATACTGAATTCTCTTCTCACGGAAGAATCCATATCCTAGTATTTCTATCTGGCTTCCTTCTTTGTCACTTAAACAAGCGAATCATCCTGAAGATTTCATATCTCCTAGGAGTCTCTGAATTTATGATCTAGTCTTCTCACGACATCTATCTTCCAGTCCTGGAAGTTGTCTCTTCATCAGATCCTTTATGAGATCAGGCTTACTCTCAATTTATTCTAAGTCTATAAGGACTTCATCATCTCTTACAGGGTATACTTGGTGTTGAATACCAAGTCTAGATGTGAAAGACGAAGTCAGGCTTCAAATGAGTTCTTCTTACATTCTAATGTCCGATCATCTTTGGAGCCTTCTGTTCCTTTAAGTCAATCTTCATATGAGATATTTTGAATCTCAAGAGATAGCTTATTCATCATCTTCTCTAGTACATGAGTGTATATGGTCATGTACATAGTCTTCTTCATGTCTCATCTAATATGTTTCCTTTTGCAACCATCACTATAGCTTTCTCAGGGTTATCACCTGTCACCTGAAGCAAGGTCAACAAAACAACAAGCAAGAATAATATCCTTTTGATAATAGTAGATAAAGCAATAGCGCAAATAATCATCACAGTAGCTCATTTAGAGCTATCACTTGTAACGTGTCTGAAGAAAAGATTAAAGGTAAGGAATACAATACAAAATGTGGTCAACACTCTTATATTTTTGTGATCAAACATTCCTCCATGGAAACCTAGAACTAACACATGAGGTTTCTCCTAGAGGAGGTGTTAGTTGTATTAGGAAAATGAATACAATGAGAATTTATCTCAATATCCTTACATGCTACCAAGTATAATAATTTTCAAATACTACTATCTTAACTATAGTATTTTGTTGTAAAGGGGTAGTTATCAACTTGTCATGTGAAACTTTGAATCTTATCAACTTAATTAATCAAACCTGGAACCTGGAGCCTTGTCCTCAAGAATGAGTGTTCTTTCTTCAACCTGTCTTCTTTACTAAAACAATATGATATCTTGACAGAATGTTTGGTTAGAGGGTAAACTCTATGATCTCAACTTTTAATCCATCTAATATTTTGACCAAAGATTAGTATGATGGTCATAGCTTCAGCATGCAACATTGTCATAACAACTAGATGTATATCAGAATAATCAAACCTGAGTTGAATTATTCTTATGAATGTGTTGGATCTTGATATCCTTCTGGATCTATGGAAATAGATCCCTTCTCCTTCAAATACCCTTTAATGCTTAATAATTTAAACATATGTGAGTACATACCTCTGATAGCATTTTCTGGTAGTGGCACCATCTAGTAGCAGCGACAATGATCACCAACTCTTAAAAGCTTCAAGGGTGGCTACAACTGGTAATACAGATGATACTTCAACTAGTACTACAATTGTAATTGATACTACAGTTGGTTCTGAGACTGCAATTGCAACTACAACTTAGGGTTTTATGAGGAAACCCTAACTTTTCAAACTTCAAATTTTGAAATTCTGATCCAGGGGTTAGATGCGCTAAGCTGGTGCAATCAAATTTCTGAAAATCCATCTTTCACCCCCTCAAACTTGACCAATGGATTTATGGACTGGTGCTTCTGGTTTTCTGGTACTTCTAGTTTTTGGTACTTCTAGTACTTCTGGTTTTTTGGTTTTTTGGTACCAGTGAAAATTAGGGTTTCACTTTTCAGGAGATCTACCCACTGAGAAGTTGCATCAAAGGTGCCAAAGAACTCCTTGGGTTAGTGTGCACTTTTCTAGATGGTTTTGAGGCTGGAACTCTTCTTCAATAAAAATCCCTAATTTTCATGTACGAAAATAGTGACGTTTTTCTCTTTCTGTTGTGAAAGATTCTCTCTTCATCTTAGCTCGGATACCATGTTAAGGTTTAAGATATTATTAGAGTTCTTTTCATTTCACTAGATAACAATAGCATAAGTAGGATCACTGAGAAATACACAATCACAAGAGACACATCATTTATCCTAGGAAAACCTCATGGGGGAGAAAACCTAGGAAACCTTCCTTATTATAGATAGCCAATACAATGCCAAGATATAACTCAAACAAATACAGAAATTCTTCTCCCAAGAATGCACCTCTCTCTCTCTCTCTCTCTTCTCCAACTACAACTTTGAAACTTGCTTCTCAATGAACAGGTGAATGTGTGTCTAAATGAGGCGCTAACATCCTTATTTATACAACTCTGGCACATGTGGACAGAGGTGTCTAATCACTGATAGGGTCGACTTCTTCTTCTAGGTGGTTATAACCAAATGAACTCGTCATATCGCTTCATCCACTCTCGGGTATTTCAGCCCTGTAAACATTGAAGATCAAGGGCTACATCAAACATTGGTCGGTGGTGGTGTTGATTGATACTGGTAGAACCCATAATTTTATTCATCGTAGGCTTGTTGATGAGATCCATTTCTTTTTCCACCTTGTTTATAATTTTCAAATCCTCATTGCTAATGGTGGTATTATGAATCATGGGGGCTGCTGTGAGAATGCCAAACTCAAAATGGGTGATTATACTCTGAAAACCCACATGTTCTTTATTTCCATAGGTGGTTGTGATATTTTATTAGGAGTGGAATGGCTTCTCACTCTAGGGCCAATCACAATGGATTATCAAGAATTATATATGACCTTCACCCAAGAAGCTCACGCCTATACCCTCTGAGGTCTCCAAGTGTGATCTCCTGAAATCACTAGTTGTCACAAGATGGAAAAATTGTTGAAGAAAGGACACCATGGTATGATTTCTCAATTTAATTCCATCCAGGTCACTAAACATGCCTCTCAGGTAGTTCCTCCTAGCCTGCAAATCATATTGGACAAATACCCCAAGGTCTTTGAGGTTCCCACAAACTTACCTCCCCCAGGATTGAGCATGATCATAGCATCCCTTTCCTTCTTGGAATCCAACCTACCAATGTACATCCCTACATATATCCATTTTCTCAGAAAAATGAAATAAAAAAAAATTGTATAGTAATTACTGGAGGCAGGGGTAATTCTCCCTAGTACTAGCCCATATTCTTCACCAGTGGTGATGGTCTTAAATAAGAAAGGTACTTGGCGCATGTGCCATAATTTTCGTTCCCTGAATAAACTGACCATCAAAGATAAGTTTCCCATTCCTATCATTGATGATCTTTTGGATGAACTCCAAGGTTCCTGTGTATTCACCAAATTAGACCTTCGCTATAGCTATCATCAAATCCTGATGAAGGAGGTAGATATTCTGAAGACTTCTTTAAAAAATCATGAAGGAAATTATGAAATCTTGGTCATGCCTTTTGGCCTTTGAAATGCCCCATCCATCTTCCAAAGTCTCATGAATAAATTATTGAAACCTTACCTTCATAATTTTTTCTTGGTTTTCTTTGATGACATCTTCATTTACAGCCGAACTTGGGATAACCACCATCTTCATGTGGATAAATTCCTTCACTTGTTGCAAGAAAAAAATTGTTTGTTAAAAAGACCAATTATTCATTTGGGGCCAACAAAGCGGAATACTTGGGACACATTGTCAATTGAGAAGGAGTAAAACTGGACCCCAAAACAATATAAGTTGTGCAGGGGTGGTCACGACCCAAGACCTTAAAGCACCTGAGGGGTTTTCTTGGTCCATGGAAGCTTCACCATCTTCAACAATATATTATCATGTTCATTCATAAAGGGAGTTTTAAAATTGTGAAAAATAGAGTCAATACATTGTAGGTATTGGGGTGTGGAGATGTGGAGTATGGAGGTTTTGTAGGTATTGGGGGCTATAAAAAGGGGTATTTGTTAAAAATAGGGGTTTATTTTATTGTAAATATGTATTAGAAGGGGTGTTCAAAAAGGGATTTTGGGAGGTATTTATAAATATTTAGTGAAATTAGAGGTATCATTTAATATCCCATGAATGCACATGCTATGTCACATGTTCATTAAGTGGAGACCCCGTGTATTGGTCTCACGGGATATTACAGGAAATTTTTCCTCCATTATGGAAAAATTGCTAAGTTGTTGATCAAACTTCTTAAGAAGAATGCATTTCATTGGAATCTTGCAGCTGAGCAAGCCTTCACAGAGATAAAGAGGGCCATGTGCACTACTCCTATCCTAGAAGTGTATGACTTCCATAAAACCTTTGTTGTAGAATCAAATGCTTCTGGAACTGGTATAGGCGTAGTCCTCACACAATATGGTCAACCTTTGTCTTTTACTAGCCAAGCGTTGAGTGTCCACAATCTGGGAAAATCTATGTATGAAAAATAAATGATGATCATTCTCCATGTGGTACACACCTGGTGAACATATGTCTTGGGAAATCATTTTTCAGATCAAAACATATCACCATATTTTGAAATATTTTTTGGATCAACGATTGTCCTCCCTAGAACAAAATGAGTGGTTGAACAAATTGTTGGGTTATGATTATGAAATCATATACAAAAAGGGAAAAGATAATATAGTATCTGATTCATTATAACGAAAACATGAGGAAGACAACTCCCTCTTTTTAATATCCCTACCGACAATTGATTGGATTGATGAAGTACGCCACGAGTGGCTAACACACCTAATTATCTCCAAGTTAATTCAACACCTTCAGGAGGACCCTAACCCTCCCATCGTCTACACTTGGTAGGAAATATTTCTCAGATATAAGGATCACCTGGTTCTCCCACCCTCTCGAGCACTCAATCCAAGTCTCTTAAATGAGTTACACTCATCAACTATTGTGGGTCACTCAAGCTTCCAAAATACATATGCTCATTCCCATCGTTCTTTTTTTTGGGCAGGCATGAAGAAGGATATCCTTCACTTTGTCAACAAATGTGAGGTGTGCCAACATAATAAAGGTGAAATTATCAAGTCTCCAGGTGCCCCATAACCCTTACCCATACCATCTTCTATGTGGGTAGAAATTTCCATGGATTTTGTAGTGGGCCTTCCTGATGTTGGGAACAAGTCCATCATCACCGTAGTGGTTGATTGCCTCTCCAAGTATGCTCATTTTTGTGTCTTACCCCAAACTTTCACACTGAAACCTGTAGCACAAGTTTTCCTTCATCATATTTTCAAGTTACATGGAATGCCCATCTATATTCTATCTGATCGTAATCCCACCTTCACAAGCACATTTTGGCACGAATTGTTTAAATTGCAGGGAACCCAATTGAACATGTAAACATTCTATCACCCCCAGTCTGACGATCAAACGAAAGTGGTCAACAAATGTTTGGAAACCTACTTGCGGTGTTTTTCTTCAGACAAACAACACCAGTGGGTGCAATGGTTCCCCTTAGAATAATGGTGGTTTTTGGAATAGGGGTATACCCAGGGTTCAATGCTACAACAGTGCACCAAAAAAACCCTAACTACTGGCCCTTTCGGAAACACCTCTAAAGCAAATGAAGTCCCACCTGAGGTAGAGGTAGGGGTGGTTGTAGGAATCCAATGTCTACAACCTTAGTTGGGACACAGATCTGTGATTGTAATACCTTAATAGAGAACTTAGCAGTTATAGTTCATTAGTATTAAACTAGTATCTACTTCACATACAAAACCCTAATTACAGAGCATTGCAACATTCAACTAGATCTACTATACTCTAGCACTAAGCACATCCACAGAGACCTGATCTAGCATTCATTCATACTATTAATCGCATAGCATCAATAGATTCATCTATCATTCATCTATATCAAAGCACTAAGCAAGTAAACACATAAACACATAAATACATCGCACAAAGCATAGCAACACAACATATACGTGATTCACCCCCACCCTGGGGTTACATCCACCAAATCTTCTTCTTCTATTATCGTCATTAAATCAGTTACATGCACAACACCTTGAGATCTTACTCCATAGAGGACAGGAGATTTACGCACCTCGCTAGATCCTCCTTCCTTGAGTTACAACACAAAGCCTTCCACAATCTCTTGCAACTACTTGCACTTAGCTCTGCAAGCCTCACATAGTATGCACAAAGCCACTACAGTCACCACTTGCATTTAGAAATTAGAATTCAACACTTAGCACACCGGCCTTTTTCTCTTACATCGCCTAGCTACTTATTCATACATTAAAAAATAGGCCTAAGCATGGGTAAACCCATGGGCCGACATCCTCATACCCATTACATCATCCCAAAACCCAAAAATCCCTAAAAGAGGGGCCGAGATCTCGTGATATCTGCTTTGTCTTGTGCTCCACCTTCGACAACCTTTTGAAGTCCCAAAAGTAGGTCAAACATGACCACGAATCCTCAAAACTTGGTCAAGGGCCAACAGGCCCCCAACACTCACATGTGACTCATCCTGAATCACTCAGATCTAGGTAGTTATGATTCAAAATCCTCAATACTGGCTCGAGATTATTCTACTTTTTTTTGTGCCATGATATCTTGTTCAATGAACTCTTGGATGACTGCTTTGTTGACAGGTCCCTCTAGGCATTGTTCAGTTGCAGTGACGACTTTCTCCAGTTCTTCTCCTTGGCCTTCGATCTCTGTGAACAGTTGGTAGGCCTCATCCTGTATAGGTTTTAGCTTCTGAGTCACTTCCATGACTCTTCTCTAAATGGTGTGGACCTTCAGTTGAGCACTGTGTTGTTCTTAGGATCACTTCATCCTTTCAACAACTGATAGGGGCTTCAATTGTGTCTGTATTGTTTCTGCTTGTTGTTTTGCCTCCTGGATCTGTGACTCTAGTGCCTTTAGTTCTGGATTCTCAATGAGTCATTCATATGTCTAGACATTGTGATCACTTAGTTGCTTGCATTCCATGGCAAGGTCCTTTATTCTCTCAACTATGCTTTGATCAGTTGCTTCTCTTTGGTCCTTTACATCTTGGAGGGTGCTTGGCACTGTGCGGAGCTATAAGTCTGCTATTATTCACTGTAGTTGTTGGATATCTTCCGCAAGATGCTCTACTTGATGCTTGACTCAGTCTTATTCCTTTATCTCTAAGCCTGTCATAGAGTGGAGTTCAATGTTGACTGATTCTTTCACTGCGATTTGTTCTGCGAGCAACTATTCTTTTTCTTGTTGAATCTGTGTTTTTTCCTCTTCAAACTTCATATGGAGAGAAACCTTCTTATGTTTTGCAACTTTACATTGTTCTAGGAGTACTCCTTGCACTTGCTTCAAGGCCTAGGTGGTTCTTTTCATTTCTTCTTGTGCGTGATGAAGGCAAGCTTTGGTCACATCTGCTAGTCGGCGGAGTTGGGCTATATCATCTCCCAACTCTAGTTCTCTCGATAGTAGGGGCATAGTGGAGACTGTGTGACTAGACTCAAGACCTTGTTGTAATCCTAGGAGTTTGAATTCAATTTTTTCATACATATCCTCTTGCTTGGCTTCTTGTTTCTGTAAGATTTCCCGTGAGGCATCATTTACAACTGCGATGATGGAGTCAAAATCATCGACAATGAGAAAAATCTTCATCTTAGTCACGGTGGCTTTGGATTTATTCTAGGAAGAGGGTTTCTGGGGAGAAACCTTCCTCTTATTCAAGGGATCAACCTCATCCCTAGGTGGTATTACTTCGCCTTGATTTTTCTCAGTTTCTTTACCGTTTATCTCTTCTACCTCGTCATCGCCCCCTCGATCAAGTGATACTGAAGCAGTCTTATCTGAGGCGCTGCTTAATTCTTGGACCTATTAAGTCTTATTTCTTCTGCTAGTTTTGGGTGTGTCATGTTCTTTGTGAGCGGCCTCCAGGATCTCAAGTTCGGGGTCAGACATCTATGCAGGGTCAGCGGGGATAAGGAGGTCTTCTGACCAGTCCTTAGTGATATCCTCACGGTAATCCTTTGTGAGCTTGTAGTATGAATGAAGCTTCTCTTTATCTTCACATGCCCGCACAATAATATATATGAAGTGTTGATCTGCATGGAACTTCATGAGGGGTCAAAATCTATGTAAGGTTTTTGACGTCATGCGAGTTTCGACTTTGATGGCAATCTTCAGCTGGAGATAGTATGTGTGAAAGACAGTGTTCAACTACCACTATTTTCCCATACCGCTCGAGTACGGGAGCATGGTGAATTTCACAGCAAGCATCTCGAACGACTCAATATCTGGGAAGGTTGCACCTTCCAGCATCTCCCAGGCAAAAAACATGATGCGGATAAGTAGCCATCTAAAGTGGAACTCATAGCCCTGATCCTCTTTTTCGCGACAGTCTAATTCTAGTTGATTAACTAGGTAGTTCGCCCAGTTCATATGTATTCCTTCCACGCATTTTCCCGCGAGGTCAATGAAAAATCCTGTGACCTGCGTGGGTCTATTCTTTATTAATAGCTTCCCTGCAATCAACTGACATGTTAGGCACACTGCACCATTCTGGATGGAGTCTACCTTGTAGCCTCACGTCCCCTTCTCAACATCGTTGTATGTATCCTTGATATTTTGTGCTAGTGTGCGATCTGTGGCTTTCCCTGGGTAGAATTATTGTGGATTGGGTCCTTGCATACTCAACCCAGTGATCCTATGGATCAACTTCAGATCGATTGTAATACAAAGTTCTAGCGATAAGTAGCCGCCATGGTAACATGAAAGTAGGAGCTTGACACAGGAGTTAACTTCCAGGTGCCTTCCAAAGTGTGGGATTTTCATTACATTCAGTAGGGTGGACTGTGTGAGGTTCATTGTCCATGGCTGGGGGATTATCTTTGAGTTCTTCCCCTTGATCTTGGTCAAGTATTTATACAAGGAAAGCATGTTATGGTTCTTCCGATACCTAGGTTGAAGTTTTTGAACTTCAACGTTGTGATCTTGTCCTGTTGTGCTCGAAATACGCATATCCCCTTCAGGAGGTACACAGTAACAATGCTATACTCTAAATATCTTGGCACACTATTTTGACTCACCGCACCGACCAGAGGCGAGATGTAGTCGGTCAATATGGTCGGGATCATCTTCACATTCTCCAGGTCATCTCTGTGCTTGATTCTCTTTTCTGCTGCTGTTCGGGATGGTCTGGATCCATGAGTAATCAATGGAGAGGCTTGCACTCCTCTCATCGATGACTCTTGTACACCCATAGAAATTTCTCTTTTAGACATTACTCTTTGAGTCATGAGGTCGATGAGTACCTCTTTCATAGAATCTTCGACTATGCTAATTTTTTCGGACATAAACGCTCGTGATTGAATATCTCGGGTTTGAAGAATAACTATTCAATGCAACTGGATGGATGGTGATAGCGCAGTGATCACTGTGTGAAATCAACTAATTTGCGGGATTGGATCATCACGGTTGGAAAAATTGTTCTCGGTGCAAGGTTCAACAAAATAAATAGAGAGCTAAGTAATGGAACTATCCAATGGGCGAGAAGCCTTCATAACTTCACTTATGTCTATTACGACACATTCCCAACAGTCTGATGATGAGCTATCTGACCATAAATTCCTTTCTACCCATTTGGAGTATCGGTCTAACAGTTATAGTGTTCCCAACGACTATATTTCTTCGCCATGGAAAAGTTCCATGTGACGTTGTTCTGATATCTCGGTGAAGTTCCATTTTTGCAAATTTTCCTTCTGTGAAGTTCCCTCTCAAACCTTCTATAATTTTTCGATCTTGGCTCTCTTCTTACTTATCTTTCTAGCCTTATTTCCAGTTAGCTTCGTCACAGTATTCCTCTTTCCATTCAGATTCTTATCTTCTCTTGGCATAGTAACTTCGTGTTGTTGAGGTTCTTTCCTAGGATTCGAGGGCAATACTTCTTATTTCTCCGGGCTAGGTGCTTTAGTATCCTATGTGTATTCTTGGGTTCTTCCAACTTCGACATCCCAGTCTCTGGTTTGAAATAACTTTGATCTGTTCTAATGTTATTCAATCAAGTGTGCAATCCTCCTAGTCATGAAGTATTTTAACTCTTACTTCTTCTTCTCTAAGTTTTTTTCTTATTTCCTTATGGACTGATCCCTTTCAATCCAAGGTTTTTTGAGTAAATTGCAAATGGGGAACTATTCTCAATAAATATAACAACTTCAAATTATTCCTTTGTCGAGGTTCCATGGGTACTCATAGATATCTGGGTGATATTTCCACATAGATTTATCAATTTTCCTCTAACTAACCCTATTCCTCCCAATGAAGGAATCATAGTAGGCTTTCCTCAAGTTTCCCAAGTTCTTTTTGTCCTAATATTCACCTGTGTTTCTTCATCCAAAACACGATCAATGTCGAAGTCTCCTTTTCTTGCTTCTATGCACTCTTTTTCTTTGAAGATCTCTGATAAGTTGATATGACGATGGTCATTCAGGGTTTATTTTATTTGCAACAATACTTTCTCTGAGTCTTTCTAGGGTTCTACTATAATCTTAGTTTTTGGATCTGCCTTAGGGTTTTCTTGTCTCATATTCATCCTTTCAACCTTACCAATCATTCTAGGGAAATCTAAAACTTCATGATCCACAACTTTACAACAAAGACAACTAGGTCTCCTACCAGGGCATTCCTTAGCCAGATGTCCTGGTATTGTGCAACTGTAACAAAGATTTAATCCTCATTTTCTTTTAAATGATCCCCATCCCTTCCTGTACTGCGCACTAGAATCATAACAGCTAATCTGCAAAAAAATATTTTTAGGATCCTGCATCCATTTGTTAGTCCAAACATTCATTCTATGCATAGGTATAACATATATTTCATTATTTCTATCAGATCTACTCATATCAAACCTATTTTCTTCTATTTTTGCCCTACTTTTCAAGCTAGGACAAAATTTATCAAACATACCTAGATCCATACTCTTGAAACAAAAATTTCCACTAATCTTACTTTCAGCAGAGCACAAAGCTTTAAGATCTAAAACTTTTCACTATTCTTACCTCTATCAGAGCACAAAGAGTTCAGATATTACCTCTTTTCTTCATATCGGGATTCTTTTCTTAGTACAGAGCTTCATAGATCAAGTAGAATACTTGCGCACTAGGGAAACAGATCTATGCACAGATCTTTCACAGTTTCAGTTTAGATCTTCGCACAAAGCTCCTTCTTTCTTAGTTCCCAACAATCACAGTTTCAGGTCCTGACAACGGAACCATTTTTTGGCACAGGGGAAAACCCAGGGTTCAACACTACAACAATGCACCAACAAAACTCTAACTACCGACCCTTTCATAAACACCTGTGAAGCAGATGAAGTCTCACCCGAGGTAGATCCAGGGGTGGTTCAAGGACTCCAATGTGTGCAACCTTAGCTGGGACACATATCTGTGATTGTAATACCTTAACAAAGCACTTAGCAGTTATAGTTCATTAGTATTAAACCAATATCTACTTCACAGAAAACCCCTAATTACAGAGCATTATAGTATTCAACCAGATCTACTGCACTCCATCACTAAGCACATCCACAGAGATATGATCTAGCATTCATTCATACTATTAAGCACATAGCATCAATAGATTCATCTATCATTCATCTATATCAAATAACTAAGCAAGTAAACACATAAAAACATCAATACATTACACAAAGAATAGAAACACAACATATACGTGGTTCACCCCCACCCTAGGGCTACGTCCACCAACTCTTCTTCTTCTATTATCGTCAGTCAATCAGTTACATGCACAACGCCTTGATATCTTACTCCATAAAGGACAAGAGATCTGCGCACCTTGCTAGATCCTCCTTCCTTGAGTTACAGCACAAAGCCTTCTACAGTATCTTGCAACTACTTTCACTTAGCTCTGCAAGCCTCACACAATATGCACAAATCCATTATAGTCATCACTTGCATTTAGAAATTAACATTCAACACTTAGCACACTGGCCTCTTGCTCTTACATTGCCTAGCTACTTATTTATACATTACAAAATAGGCCTAAGCATGGGTAAACCCATGGGCTGACATCCCCATACCATTTACATAAGTTCAAAACCCAAAAATCCTTAAAAGAGGGGTCAGGATCCCGTGATCATCTCTTTGTCTTGCGCTCTGCCTTCGACATCCTGTTGAAGTCCCAACAGTGGTACATTAATTCCTACCATATGACCACTAAAATGAACCCATATGAAGCAACCACCTACAGTCACTACCTATCTTCCCCGCACATCCAAGGTCCAATCTATTGACACAATGTTGCAAGGTCACATAGGCACCCTCGTGGATCTGAAGGATAACATCCACATGGCCCAAAATTGCATGAAGCAACATGCAGACCAATGTCATTCAAAAAGGGTTTTTCAGGAAGGCGATCAAGTGTTTCTCTGGCTCCAACCTTACAAGTAAACATCTCTCAAATCCCTAGGACATCACAATTTGGCACCCAAGTTTTATGGGTCGTTCCATGTTTGTTGTCTAAAGAAAGTGGTGGGATAGAACTGTAGGGTCCAAACTATCCTTCCAGAATTAGATGAAGAAGGATACCTTTGGCTCCAACTAGACATCATCCTCAATTACTTTGAATGTCAGTTGCATGGCAGAAGTATCAAGGAAGTGTTCATCAAGTGGAAGGACACATCACCAAAGGATGCGATCTGGGAACCAACGACCATACTCCAACAATTTATGCACTTGTAGCCTTGAGAAAAAAGATTCTTTTGAAGGTGGGGGGCATGTTAGGATCCAATCCTAACCTCTCTCCATGGGTCATTAGTTAGTAGGATATGTTTTCTATGTAATAAAGGCTGACATTAGTTAATAAGGCCTAATAAATAAAGGAGAATAAGTCAATGTAAGAGGACCTAATAGAATGTTTCGCTTCTAGAAAGATATTCCTCTAGAAGTTTCCTTAGAAGGTAGAATTAGTATAAATAAGAGTAGGAGGCATTGGATATTCTGGTCTTGGATATTATTGTAATAGAGATCTTCTATTCTAGAGGTTTCCCCCTCGAAGAGACAAGTGAACATTTCTATCATTAATAAAGGTGTTCTTTTTGGTGTTATTTTGGTATTGTTCTCGATATATCATTGTTGTTCTTCCATTACTTGTTAAACATTTATGTTCTACATATTATATTACATCTGGAATATTGCACTCTCTACTTCAATTGTTCCAATGCCTTCTATACATTCTAGTGTGCATGTAGTGGAGAAATCAAAAGAGTTACCAAATCTAGAGGCATTTGAGTTGGATGTTACAAACCTATTTTCATTTTATAATCCTCTTTGATCATTTGCAAATTCAATGGTTTATATCCTTCTACATCAGACTTGTACCAATGGATTTATTCAACCCATGCAAAGTATTTTGAGGTATGTCTATGTTCCAAGGGTTTCTTTATTGTTTAATTTTCAAACCCCTAATTATTATAAAAAACAAATTGGTGGGGGGACCTGTTTTTGTGAAAGAGTGGGTTTTTTGTTACCTGAGGTTCCCATACTTCCACCCTACTACTATCTCTATAAAAAAAGGTCAATTTGGGTTCATCTCCCAAATCTTCCAATTCATTTTTCCATTTATCAATTTTTAAAGATATTGAAAATACTTTGGTTCATTATATAAAAATAAATCTTGCACATATTAAGTTGGGTTTATTCACACATTCCAAAATATGTGTCAAAATTGACATTAGATAGGGTTCATCGAAAATGTACTTTTATAGAAGGAAAATTTCAATGGAATCATGTTATAGATTATGAGAATGCAATTTTTCATTGTTAGATACATCAACAAATATGGCATCTTCAAGATTATTTTCTCAAGTGTGTGTAGACTTTAAAAATGAATGAAGGTAATAACATAAACCAAAAGGCCGAAAAACATGTGAGAAACCATACTTTAACAATTAAGGTCATCAAAATGTTTCCAATCTACAAACTATATATTCAAAGATGGATAACACTTCCTATCTAAAAGTCCATCATGAGGAATCATGTCCTTTCTTAGAGGATAGAGATGAAAACAAGAACATTGCGTTTTCCTCTTCAAGAGTGGTAGTTGTAGTTGAAGCCCTATCAAAGAGAATGAAGAGACTTCATGAATTTGATTTCTCTAATTTCAATAAGGAATTGGTACTTCTATGAATCCTAACCATGTGATTTATGAATTATGAATTATTGTTACTAACTATGAAACCTACTCTAGGTAGGTGGCATGAAATGAAAAAGAGAAAAGGTAAAAATAGAGGATCAATAACTATTTTTTCAAATGGACACAAATGAAATGTACATTACTATGTAATATTAAATTTGTCACGTCAATATGCACATGGGAAGTGTAATTTTCATTCAATTTCTAAATAGAATTCATCATTTTTTCTTTAGAAAAAAATACTAATTATCATAAATTGTAAAAATTATGTTTAGGTGCATTGTTTATTTTTGTGTGAGTGAAGCACCCACATGTAAGTGAGTCTTATGTGTGTGATTAAGTCACTTATGCAAGGGACCTATGTTTCTTATGAGAGTGCATCACTAAAGTGTGTGTGATTGCATTGCTTATGTTATGCAGCCACAAACAAACAACACACACTTTACCCACACACCAACATAAGAAAACCACTCACACATATAATTCGCATACCCACTTAAGTAATGGACTCACACACCTAACCTATACACCTACATAAAAGACTCACTTACATAGCCACATAAAACATGCACACACACAAGTGGTCCACACACACCTAACCCACACATACTTTGTTATTTCACCTATTTATACATCAATAGAAGATTCACACACACCTAACCCACACATACTTTGTTATTTCACCTATACTTTGTTATTTAACTTATTTATACATCAATACAAGATTGAACCATGAAACAGAGGGATGAAAAATACACATTGCAAGATAATGGTTTTCATTAGACTAAATAGAAGTTGAAATACAAATTTAAAAAAAAATGTATATTGCAACTAAAAATAATATTTTATTAATCTATGACATATATATTCAAAATAAAGTTTATAAATAGGAGCAAATTATTACTCTAAAAAAAGATTGCAACTCAACATAAAGGTCAATGCAATTGCAAGATAAAATAAATTAAAAAATAGTGAATCCAAGAATAATATTAGTCCAATAAAGGTCAATGCAATTGCAAGATAAAATAAATTAAAAAATAGTGAATCCAAGAATAATATTAGTCCAATAAACTATTAGTTTAAGATTGCAACTCAACATAAAGTTCAATTCAATTGCAAGATAAAATAGATTAAAAAATAGTTAATCAAAGAATAATATTAGTCCAATGGACCATTAACTTTTAGAGACTAAGTTGCAGTGACATCCTATTTTTTTTTAATTAAAGTAAGATGAATTCAATGATTACTTATAAATAAAAATATTACTTAAAAGAAAAAAAATAAAAGAAATTAAAAATAGAATGTAAATCTACAAAATAAAAAGTAGTAGGTTAAAAATTCTATGAAATGATATTTTTTTCCTGGGATATTTGCTCGAAATCGAATTAGAAATTGTTGGGTTCCTAGATTTTAGTTATTATTTCTATAGAATTCCAATGTTCTGGGAGTTATTCAACACGCTGAATCCATTTATGCATTCAGAAATAGATTTTGAACAACAAAAAATAGTGATTCGTGTAAATTTATATTGCCTAATTCCAACCAAAAAAAAGTCATTTCATAAAACAACTAACCAACCAACACGGAACAAAAATACTTAACTAAATATAAAAAGTTAAATAACTTGTATAACATGTTAAGTTTATAGTATCATCATGTAAATGAGGAGTGCTTACTGCTTAGCACTGGATGAAGAAACTCTTCCAACCGAAACCACTGCAATCTTGAACGCCACTGCCCCCAAAACGGGTATGGGGAGGACCATTGCAGATCTCAGTGTTGTAAGTGGCAACACTTTGCCCTTCAAACATGAACTCGTATCCTCCGTGAAATTTTTCATCGATATTAGAACAACCACATTTGTTGTATTGAACGCTTTGGTTTTTACACCCTGCCGCTTCCCACGCAGTGAAATAGTGTTTCAAATGCAAACGCAAATGCACTCTACGTCTGCTCATAGGATCGTTCAATCACCAAGTGAGCCGGAGTGACTCTTCTAACTCCCTGCTGGAATCAGCGTAAAAAATCAGATCCACGGGTCCTTCTTTTTTACCCTCTCGATCCTCTGCACTCTGACCNCCACTTCATGTATGACCGCAACCATATGTTCTTTGGGATTTATTGATGCAAGAGCCTAATCTCTTGTCCTCCCGATCACCGATTTTCTGATATGCCAAAACAACTCTATTGGTGACTAGCCCTTAGGGCTAAGTCTTGGTCCACATGGCCACTTCATGTATGACCACAACCATATGTCCTTCGAGATTTATTGACGCGAGAGCCCGATCTCTTGTCCTCTTGACTCCCGATTCACCAATCCGTGAAATGCCGAATTGGAAATGCCTTAGCCCCACCTAGATATGCTTCGGTCCAAGTGACCATCCTTCACATGACCAAGACCTTATTTCGGGGTTTCGCAACCCAAGCGCTTGACCTCTTGTCCTCTATACCCCCGAAGTGTCTATACGCAAAATGTTGAGATGGCGCTTGTCCCGGCCTCCTCTCCTCCTTTCGCTATTTTGGGCATTAAAACACCAAAATACTTTGATGCTTTGTCCTCAGAACCCCCGAAGTTTCGATTCCTGATTTTCTGATATGACGTCATCTAGGAAACCCTTTTCAGAATTTCGCAATTTCAAATGCCGAAATGCTCCGAATGTCTTGTCTTCAGGATTTGCGAAATGTCAAATCCCGATATGCCGATGCCTTTCAATACTTCTGTCTCCTCTGGTCTTTTATATGAGGGTTTAACTCCCTCGCAAGTCTTGTCAGATCCAATGGCTGACGGGTACTAGGATCAAGATCCGACGGTTCAAATCCGTCCCTTCTATGTGCTTGCTCTGCTACTCCCTGGACATGGAAAACCAATGGTCCAGATCTTTTTTTTCTCAGCCCAATCTAACAATTGTTGTGTCTCCTCCAGAGCTTCTGCGCTTTCTTCTCAGACTTAGAAGATTTTTCCAGGACTAAAGGCCTTGACCTTTGTTCTGTCCCTTTTGCGATCTCTGTGACTTTGAGCCTCGCCCATGCGTATAAAAAAGTTGTCTCTCCTAAGATTTATAGACTTTGAACTCCTCCAAAGAGTTCTTCGACCTCTGTGCCCCTTGCAGCTATGGCTCCATGTGCTGAAAGAACTACTCCTCTTGAGCTTATCCTTCGAATCCTCAGGGGATTCCTTTGACTCCTGTGCCCCTACAAGGTCTCTATGCACATAAAGCGCTATCCTTCCTGAGCTTCTCTTCTCTCCCAGACTCCTCAGGAAACATTTCCTTCTCCTTTCTCCTCCTACTGGAGAATGTGATGCCCTCCTGGCTATTCTTCTGCTCAAGCAACCTCTTGCTGAGTCTTTCAGGGTATTCAGTAACCCTGTGAAGGTCCCTTTCCTTAGACTTTTCTTCAAATTTAGAACTCAAAAGAGTTCTTTTCTCCTGTGCCTATCTCCACACCTACTCAATGCCCCCCTGGTAGAGCTCTCAGAATCCTAAGTGATTCTGGTTCTCCTGTCTGAACTCACAGCAGATTTCTTCTCAATGACCACTTGGCAGAGCCTCTTACGAAACTCCTTAGAGCTTCCGCCTTCTTCTGAACTCAATAGAATTCCTCTGTGTACTCTGGCACTTACTCCATGCCCACCTGGCAGAGTATCAAGAATCCTTCAGTGGTTCTTTCTTCTTACGAACTCACGGTCAAGTTCTTATTTCGTGCACTCCTTGCACTTGCTCAATGCCCTCCTGACAAAGTTTTGCAGAACTCACAACATAAGTTTCGTCTGCGACTGTGTTCTCAAATACAACCTCACCTCCTGAGGTATTCAACAACCTCATGGCCTTATTTTAGTTGTTGACTTCAGTTCTTGTGCCCGTGGCACATCTTTGTCTGAATCCGCAGATTCAGGAATGCATCCTCTGTGCATGGCTATCAGAACCCGCAGCATTCTGTCACAGCCTCCTAATGTGAAGCTTCAAAGACCTTTTCAAACATGAAAATCAAGAACTCCTGCAATTGCCTAACATACATCTACAGTATAAAATGACCATAATGAAAGCATCTACACACAACACAATAATATGTAGGAAAAATTGTTGGTTTATATTAAAATGGAAAATGGTTGTTTTTTTTTTACAAAGTGTTCCTAAGCATGGCCTGTAACAAGGTCTCATCTCCTTCCCTATCTCACACTCTACTATTCTTGCGCTCACTATCACCAAATGAGATCTCACTCAGTCTTTTACCTAAGGGGGCTCTTCGAGCTCTTCCCTCCAAACCTCAGCTACTCTATTCAATTACATTCAATGGTTGTCCAGTCTGCAAATCAGATCAAGATCTCAGCCTTATGAATATTAAATCCTATTAACTTCTACGCCTGTGAAAAGCAAAGCTTCCCAGCTCAACAACTTAAACATTTAATTACATTCAATTAATTACATTCATTCGAATAAAAAATGAGGGCTGCACCTCTCTTCAGCAATTAAATGCATGCGCTTGACATGGTTGGTTGGTTGGCTGGCTGACATGGAGAGATGCTCTTGCATCATACTCCTCAACTGCAAATNGAACAACTCCAGAAATTTGTTTGGGATCCAGGAGGATTTCAAACAAATTTCTGGAGTTGTTCATCTACTCCATCTCCCTACTATTGATGTTGCTTCTGCGCTGCTGCTAGTACTTCTTTCCTTCTGCTCAGCCTCTCCTTGTTGACAGTTTTTGCTGACTGGATCATCAGCTCCCTGATCATGTCGATCACTTCATCCAGCTGCTCCAATGGCTAGCCCTGTTCATGCAGTCTCTCCAACTGCAAAAATTTTCTGCAATTGGGTAGATCAGTGTGATCTCCCATGCCTTCTTCATCTGCTTCCAACTTCACCTGTTGGATGTGCATACCCTGCACTATCACCCTTCTCTCCAGAGCTTCAATTTGTTCATACAAATCAGCCAAACTAATGTTGTCTGCTTCTTCTTCTTCTTCTTCTTCTTCTGCAAACTTCCATGTTGCAGTCCTTTCAGCTTCCTGGCTAAAAATATTGAGCCATTCCTCAGAATGATCATCTTCTTCTTCTACTGTCAGCTTCAGTGCTACAAATTCCTCAGCTTCTTGACTGAATATGTTGAGCCATTCCTCATAATGCTCATTCTCCTCTTCTTCTAGGGCAGCTTTAGATATCTGCTCCAATTCTTTTTCCCTGATAGTCTCAGTTGGATTCCTTTCTTCTACTGCATCATCGACAACACAGACTTTTGCCTCCCCTGGGTTAAGTGGTAGGAATATTCCAATTGCCCCAATCATTAGAAGATTCTCCCGATCTTCCTCTTCTATCAGCGTCTCTGGCTGATTCAAAATCACCTACTCATCCCTGTCCACCTAGAAATATGGGATTTTCCTGCTGCCCTCCTGGTAGTCCATGGAATCAACTGATTCCATCTCTGTTCCCTTGCCCACCTGGCAATTTGGAAACCCTCTGCTGCCCTCCTGGTAGTCTAAGAGATCCAACAGCAATCTCGATCCATTGCCCTCCTGGCAGTGTGAAATTCCCCGGCTGTCCTCATGAAAGTCTGTGAGATCCCACAGTGATCTCAACTCTTTGTCCACCTGGCAATTGAGAATTTCTTCTCTTCCCTCCTGGCAGTGCTTGAGATTATCAGTTGATCCCAATTCATCCCTTCTACTGAGACTTCTCCCAGTCTTTGGTTTACATATCTGAACCCTTTTCTCTTCTGGTCTATTGAGGTTTTCAGCATGCCTCAACCATCCTCTTAACAACCAATGTTCTCTTCTAGCCATCAACTCCTTGACTGACCATTTTCTTTTTCCTTCCTTATAGGCCATTCATACACCCACCTTGGCTTGGCTTTCTGCTGCATCCGCAATGCAAGATTTTCTATATCCGCCCTTATATCAGTGAGCTCTTCATCTATTTCTGCAAGATTTTCTGCTTTGCTCTTCCTTCTAGCATGCCTATGGCCTTCAGTAGCCATGTTGTTGTCTCTGTCTGTCCTCCTGGCAAATTTTCTACTCACTCCTGCAACCCTGAGTGTTTCAGCCTCTTCCTACAGTCTTGTTGATTGTTTTCTTGATTGTTGCCTAGCTACGAAAAGTCACCATAGAGTCTCCAACACTCTATCTTCTATTACTTTCTCCTTCTGTCTGCAATATACAAACAAAATCTGTGCTCTAATACCACTTGTTGAAAATGCAAATGCAAACGCACTCTACGTCCGCTCACAGGATCGTTCAATCACCAAGTGAGCCAAAGCGACTCTTCTGACTCCCTGCTGGAATCCACGTCAAAAATCGGATCCACAGGTCCTTGTTTTTTACCCTCTCGGTCCTCTGCACTCTGACCGCTGACCTTTCCTCAACAGGAAAATAATAATTTCAAGTTTCAGGATTTCTTAATTCTCGACGACAGGAATCCTCTGTCCTCTTGACCTCTCGATCATCGATTTTTTGATATGCTGAAACACCTCTATTGGTGACTAGCCCTCAGGGCTAAGTCTTAGCCCACACGACCACTTCACGTATGACCACAACCATATGTCCTTCGGGATTTATTGATGCGAGAGCCTGATCTCTTGTCCTCTTGACTCCCGATTCACCGATCCGTGAAATGCCAAATTGGAAATGCCTTAGCCCCACCTGGCTATGCTTCAGTGCAAGTGACCATCCTTCACATGACCAAGACCTTATTTCAGGGTTTCGCAACCCAAGCGCTCAAACTCTTGTCCTCTAGACCCCCAAATTGTCGATACGCAAAATGTTGATAAGGCGCTTGTCCCAACCTCCTCTCCTCCTTTCGCTATTTCGGGTATTAAAACACTGAAATACTTCGACACTTTGTCCTCGGAACCACCGAAGTTATGATTCTCGATTTTTCTATATGATGTCAGCTAGGAAACCCCTTTCGGGATTTCACAATTTCAAATGCTGAAATGCTCTGAACGTCTTGTCTTCAGGATTCACGACACGTTGAATCCCGATATGTCGATGGCTTTCGGGACTTCCATCTCCTCTGCTCTTCTATATGAGGGTTTAACTCCCTCGCAAGTCTTGTCAGATCCAACGACTGACGGGTACTAGGATCAAGATCCGACGGTTCAAATCCGTCCCTTCTATGTGCTTGCTCTGCTGCTCCCTAGACATGGAAAACCAACGGTCCAGATCTTTTTTTTCTCAGCCCAATCTGACGGCTGCTGTGTCTCCTCCCGAGCTTCTGCGCTTTCTTCTCAAACTTGGAAGATTTTTCCAGGACTAAAGGCCTCAACCTTTGTTCTGTCCCTTCTGCGAGCTCTGTGACTTTGAGCCTCGCCCACGCATATAAAAACGTTGTCTCTCCTGAGCTTTATAGACTCTGAACTCCTCCAATGAGTTCTTCGACCTCTGCACCCCTTGCATCTATGGCTCCGTGCGCTGAAAGCACTACTCCTACTGAGCTTATCCTTTGAATCCTCAAGGGATTCCTTTGACTCCTGTGCCCCTACAAGGTCTCTGTGCACATAAAGCGCTATCTGTCCTGAGCTTCTCTTCTCTCCGAGACTCCTAAGGAAACAGTTCCTTCTCCTTTCTCCTCCTACTAGAGAATGTGATGCCCTCCTGGCTATTCTTCTGCTCAAGCAACCTCTTGCTGAGTATTTCAAGGTATTTAGTAACCCTCTGAAGGTCCCTTTCCTTGGACTTTTCTTCAAATTTAGAACTCAAAAGAGTTCTTTTCTCCTCTGCCTATCTCCACACCTACTCAATGCCCCCCTGGCAGAGCTCTCAGAATTCTAAGTGATTCTGGTTCTCCTGTCTGAACTCACAACAAAGTTCTTCTCAATGCATCACTATGCATATGCTCAATGCCCACTTGGGAGAGCCTTTGACGGAACTCCTCAGAGCTTTCGCCTTCTTCTGAACTCAACAAAATTCCTCTGTGTACTCTGGCACTTACTCCAAGCCCACCTGGCAGAGTATCAAGAATCCTTCTTTGGTTCTTGCTTCTTACGAACTCACGGTCGAGTTCTTCTTTCGTGCACTCCTTGCACTTGCTCAATGCCCTCCTGGCAGAGTTTTGCAGAACTCACAACATAAGTTTTGTCTGTGACTGTGTTGTCAAATATAGCCTCACCTCCTGAGGTATTCAACAACCTCACGGCCTTCTTCGAGTTATTGAATTCAGTTCTTGTGCCCGCAGCACATCTTTGTCTGAATCTGCAGATTCAACAATGCATCCTCTGTACATGGCTATCAGAACCCGCAGCATTCTGTCACACCCTCCTAGTGTGAAGCCTCAAAGACCTTCTCAAACCTGGAAATCAAGAACTCCTGCAATTGCCTAACATACATCTACAGTATAAAATGAACACAATGAAAGCATCCACACACAACACAATAATATGCAGGAAAAACTGTTGGTTTATATTAAAATGACAAATGCCTATTTTTTTTTACAAAGTGTTCTTGAGCACAGCCTGTAACAAGGTCTCGTCTCCTTCCCTATCTCACGCTCTACTATTCTTGCGCTCACTATCACCAAATGAGATCTCACTCGATCTTTTACCTGAGGGGGCTCTTCGAGCTCTTCCCTCCAAACCTCAACTACTCTATTCAATTACATTCAATGGCTGTCCAATTTGCAGATCGGATCAAGATCTCAGCCTTACGAATATTAAAGCCTATTAACTTCTACACCTGTGCAAAGCAAGGCTTCCGAGCTCAATAGCTTAAACATTTAATTACATTCATTCGAATAAAAAATGAGGGTTGTGCCTCTCTTCAACAATTAAATGCATGTGCTTGACGTGGTTGGCTGGCTGACGTGGAGAGATGCTTCTACATCAAATAGCTGCCTTTCGAAGGCCGGGCGGAGACTAAAATCAGGCACACTGATAAAAACATCATGTCTATGAAGCGCTTGGTTTCCATGGCAACTGATTCTAGAACTGCACAACAAATTAAAGAAGACGGGAGCGATTTGTATTTCTAGGAAACCCAAATTTGTAGTGGGCATTAGGCCATAGTAGATTTAATTTGATCGGACACTGAAAGTGGCTAGTTACAGCCCCTCAGGGAAGTCGTTTGACAGACGTCTCTATGTAGAACCTCAAGTTTCTCATGGAGTAGATTAACTTGTGGACAAAGTATACGCAGGTTTGCTGGCAGGCTGGACTTTGTCCGGTATGCGCGCGTATTTGTCGTTTCTTGCGTGACCCTTAAATTGTCGTGGAGTCCATTAAATTATGTACAGAGTCTACACGGGTTTTCTGTCTGTCTCGACAGTGTGCTGACGGAGCCTACGCATGAGAAATCACCAAAGAATGGGTCCAAGATGTTGCATAAATCTAACACAACACTCTAAAACCTTCGTAAGGAAGTTAGGTTATCCCCTCCATGAAAGGAATTTAATGCTAAGAAACCCAACACTCGAAAACCTTCATGGGGAATCAAAGCCATTGATGAACACCAGTGCCTGTAAAACTTCATGGTGAATCAGAGCCATTTATCAACACCACCTTATTATTTGATTTCTTATTACACGGCCATCAAGGCAGAAGGAGAGACTTCTTGCAAAAAGGGTTTATTGGCATTCTATGAAAACTCAAAGCCAACTTTGTCTATGAAATCTGTTCAATTTGGGTTTGCAGGGAAGAATATGAATTCAAAAGTTTCTCTTGATCAACGAATGTCTCAGTGTCTTTGTACTCTATGGGCACGCGGTAGCCACACTGATACTTGTGTTATTTGCATATATTTTTGACAGGTTAGAGTAAATTGTTGCAACATGAGTATGCATATTGAGCATGATTTCTAAAATTCTATCAGAGTAGATTACATGTTTTTATTTCATTTACAGCAGGGAGACTAGGCCAATTCTCACATTTACCACTTTCTGTGAGATTTTTGTCAGTGCTTTGTTTGGGAAATAATTCATAATCTTAATCCTCCTTTTAATATGATTGCTTTTGAAATTAATGTAGTCTATTCATGTACAGGTCCTCTTTGAACCAAAAATTCTACTCGGCAGCTCCAGGTTATACATCAGCAACATTTTCATGTTGCACTGAGCAACATGGTATATTCTCTGATGGTTTTTTTTTTCCGGTAATCGTCTAAATATCAGTCACATTATTCCAAACAAGGTTAAACGCCATTAATCTATTTGAGTCCCCATTTTCAAAGAAAAATGTTTGTACTTAACTTATTACAGACAAGAAAGAACTGGGATAAGAAGTCTGGCCGATAATACAATTTTATTGAAAACTATAATCTGCGTTGGTGGAGCCATGCTCATGACATTATGAAAACCAATAACAATAAACCGATGGTCAATGCATTTCCTTTTAATTTTTTTTTTTTATGATGTTTTACATTATAGATATATATGTGTTGAAAACACACATTGAGAGGGGATGAATTAGTGTATGAAACTTTGGGCTACTTTTCACATTTTGATAGATTAATTAAATTAACTGAATAATATATATGCAATTCAATTAATTATTCATAAACATGTATAATCAAAACTGTATGAAGTAGATAAAATATCATTCTTTTATTTATTTAAATTGAATGAATACCTATAAAATCAATCATTTAATATCTTTAATTTTTAACTGAATATGTGATATCCAAGTCTCTGACAAGACCCATCTTGTACTTCTCAGATCCAACTGAGAAGTGAGGAATCCAACTCTCATAACAAGACCCAACTTGTTGATCTCATATCCAACTGAAATGTGAGAAATCCAATCCCCATGACAAGACTCAACTTGTAAACATGCACCAACCTGAT